>JAUZST010004319.1:0-42208 GCA_034779995.1 Parotocinclus haroldoi | reverse complement strand
GCGCGCACACACACACACACACACACACACACACACACACACACACACACACACACACACACACACACACACACGCATTCACATACATATAGACGTTAGTCTGTCTGATTAGCAATTCAAGCAGTCTGTCTGCTTGGCTTGTAGTTAGTTTATCAAATCAATCAATCAATGAAAATAAAAAAAATAAATAAATGAGTCAATCAACCGACCAAGCAGACTGTCTATCTATCTATCAATCGATCGATCAATCAATCAATGAACAATTAATCAGTAAAGGTATGAGTCAGTCAACCGACCAAGCAGACTGTCTATCCAACTATCGACTGATCAATTAATCAATAAATCAATCTGTCCGTCTGTTTATCTCTGTCTATCAGTCCAATTTACCAATCAATGAACAAATCAATAGATCAATCGGTCCATCTTTTTATCTATCTATTAATCAATCAATCAGTAAATCAATCGATTAATCAGCCAGTAAAGCAGTCGGTCCATCGTTCAAACAACTCAGTCTGTCTGTCTTTAACGAAATGCCAATCAATCAATCAATCAACCAAGCAGCAAATCAATCAATCAATCATTAAAGCAGTCTGCCCATTGTTAATATCTATCTATCGATCAATCGATCAGTCTGTGTGTCTTTTCTGTCTGTCCGTCATATCAACCAAATCTATCAATCAATCAGCCAGTAAATCAATCAATCAGTCTGATCTTTTTGATCAGTCTATCAAACCAATATATAAATCAATCAGTGGATTCATCCGAAATCATGTCTATCTATCCATGTGTCCACTAGTCAATTGGTTTTAATTAGTCTGTCTATCAAAATCAATCAATCAATCAATTAGTGACTGTCTATCTATGTGTCCGTCAGTCCTTGTATGTCTTCCTGTCAATCAATCAATCAATCAATCAATCAGTCTGTCTCTTCGTTGCCAGCCTTACGTGGGTTCCTGATGTGCCAGCTTAGCTCCAGCAGCCTCTCCAGATCTGTCAGATGCAAAGACAAGGCTTGATCACCTCACTCGTTATTTACGAATCAAACACCAATAGCTTCAGGGCTTTATGGTGTCCAAAGCAGCAGTCCAACTCAAACTGACCCAGCATCGTCACTCTCACCTTCAGCTGTGAACTGGAAGCTGGACGAAATATCAGGCCTGTCACTCACGCCGACGGTGTAGAGCCCCAGATCCTCCTCAGCTGCTCCCGTGAAGGTCAGAACCGACCTACGACCCGAATGCACAGTCAGCTCGTTATTTGTGATCGACCCACCGAGATGCCCAAGGTGTCCTTCAACCACGGACGTACCTGTTTCCGTTGGTCTCAAGGCGAGCTCGCCCTGCGTCGATGGCCTCCCTGTAGTTCTTCTTCCACTCAAACTGGAGCCGATCAGAGGTCTCAGGAGCCTCCATGCTCAAGAAGATGAAGCCGTCGTTATCGACGCCGATCTCAATGTCTCTTGTTCCTGGGGAGTAAAGAAGCAAATCATTATGGAGCTGTGCAAACTCAAGAAGAACGCACCGCTGTGTCAGTCTCTGCTGAGATATTTGATGGAACCGTAAATATGGCGTGCTAGCAGTACAGCGCCACCTGGAGGACAAACTTCTATAAGCACCATAGCGCCACCTGCTGGACCAAACGTTCTACGTTTTTCAGAAGTCTGTCACGCTGTAAGCTGAGATGTTTCCCTGTGGATCTAGATGGATCGTGGTTAAGGTGCTGACCTGGTGGGATCTGTGCTGCGATTGGCTCGGTTGGTAAAGACGGTCGTCCCACGCCGACACTGCTGACGGCGCATACACGGAGACGGTACGTCTGACCTGCCCTCAACCCTGAAACCTAAAAAGCATGATGGTTGGACGGCGCTGAAAGCAGGGCATAATACAATATAATCTTGCTGATCTCGTAACGCAGTATAGCCGAAATTGTATTTATCGTAGATCAACCCTAAGCCCAACAAAAAGTCAATCTATTCCAGGGTTACGTACAAACCTTTAAAAAGGTCCCCGAGATTGGTTCCTCAGATACTGCAGTCCAGTCCTCAGACTCCACCCCCTGGCTGATCTCCACTACATAGCCAGTGATCTGTGACTGGCCTTGGTACAGAGGCTCCGCCCACAACAGGACCAGAGAGTCTTGCCGTACCTCTCTTAACTCCAGGTCGTACGGAGGGCCTATGAGCGACAATGTGCCGTGAAAACCATCCGTCCATCCATCCATCCATCCATCCATCCATCCACCACCCTCATCCAACAATCCATTCATCAATCCGTTCACCATGCTGTCAATAATCCAATGAGTCCTTCCATTCATTAAATCATCATCTTCCTATCATCGACCATCTTAACTCCATAACATATAAAATAAAGGTAGAAGAGAGTTCAGCAATGTCTTTATCTAAACCTGAATCTAGTCATCCATTCATTTACCTCTCAATCCATCAAATCATCTCACCCTCACGTCACATCCACCCATCATCCATCTACATGGGCCAGAAGTCCATTGTATAAACATTTGTAGCCAATATTGAGTTCATCTGGGTCCAGCGAATGCTGAAATAAATCAGTCCATCCGTTAATCAAATATGATGAGTAGATTGGTAGATTCATGGATTGACGGGTAGAAAAAAATATTGTCCATCTACCATCAATCCGTCCACCTCTCAGGCCAGGCGCCCATTAATTAATTCAGCATCCTGTCAATAAATCAGTCCATCCGTACATCAAACAGTTCATCAGTATAAATCTGTCCATCGCCCCGTATCCGTATCCATGAATCCATCTCTAAACCATCTCTCAAGTCTCTCGGTTCATCCTGATCTATCCTGATCCATCCAGTCACATTTACTGCCTGCGTACATAAATGGAGTACCAATTGCCCAGCCCTCTGATTTGTGATCCTCACCCATCAGGCAGTGATTTGTGGGAAAAATGGCCTAAGTCATTTAATCTCTGCGCTGATTCCATTCTTGGAACCAGACAGCACTGTATCCCAAAGCATCGATTCTTACTGTATATCTAAAGCACGAAAGGCATTCAAAAACACGACGCCCTCCGAGTGGATTGTGTTCTCCTGCCAGATGAAGAAATGCTCATTGGGGCACCGTTGGGGAGCAATGGAAGAACAATAATGGCCTCCATCAATCATTTTTTGCACAGGGGCTGTTCGGAGTCACGTCGCTACAGGTGCGCGCGAGTGTGGCAGGATAATAATACATAATGTATGACGAACAGAGTGTGCTGAAATGAAATTTAATATCATACACCCAAGACAGCGGTCTTCTCGATGGAGTGAAATTGATTCATTGGATTTAATCAAAGGTGAGCCATGCACTGTGTTGGTTCCAAGTGTTCTTGGGACAGGTTCCAGACCCAAAAAGTAATGCAACATTGTAAAGCTTAACAAAGCAAAGAATCAGCTGCTGCAGACACTTTGTTCTTGAACAGAGCTGCTGGTTAGACAACACTTCATCAGAATCCATGTTCTACTTTCAGTTCTGCTGAAGCAGGACCTGCTGAAACAGAGACGTATTGATGCCAGCTCTTCTAACTGGCCTGTATTGGACTTGGACTTGGACCTGGATGACAGCATGGGCCTAATGAATGTAAATGTCACCGTCGCTCACCAGGTTCTGGCATCGTCCACCGCTCAGACAGGAAAGCCTCGCTAGGTTCAGATCCTGCCCCCAGTCCGACCATGTTGGAGGCGAATACACGGAACTGGTAATAACGTCCCTCTAGAAGAGCAGATACCTTTCACGAAAAAGAGAAAACAAGCGCTTAGTACTCCCCTGCTGAAAAAAACAAGCATTGGCCAGCGTCAGATCCATGCTGGTTTAAGCTGGTGTGGTGCTGGTTTCGATGGTTGACCAGCATAACCTTGCTGGCAAAGCTGATTGCCCAGTTTCATCTTGCTGATTTTGTTGTTCAGCCAGCATGTGCTGGTCATACCCATCCAGGAGCCAGCGAAGACCAGCATGTGCTGGCCATCACCATTTTAAAAACAAGCAAAGACCAGCATGTACTGTTCACCAGCATCTCCAGCAAAACATGTTTAAAACGCATCTTTAACCCATATCCATCGTATATGAATAATAGTGGTGTCCTAGTGCTAAATAAACAATAAAACGTATAACGGGACAGTACTCGCTGGCAAACAGCAGATGGCGCTATGAGATTATTCATTACAGGGCATTCGCTTGCTGTCAGGCACAAACGATACCAAAATGTACACAGGACCGTTCAGACTTTTCATATATTCGTACAAAACATGTCTGTGTCTCCACACAAAGTGTCTCGTGGTTTTATTAGAAAGAACCTTAAGTCAAGATGTTTCCTTACGTAACCTTGCTGACTCTCAGGGTCTCCTAGCTTTGCGCAAATCTGAATGTTTCATCATGGTCCGGGTGCCCTGCTGAAAAAAACAAGCATTGGCCAGCATCAGATCCATGCTGGTTTAAGCTGGTGTGGTACTGGTGTTGCTGGCTAACCAGCACAACTTTTCTGGCAAAGCTGGTTGCCCAGTATGATCGTGCTGCTTTTGTTGTTCAACCAACATGAGTCACCAGCATACGCAGAAAAGACAAGCCTACACTGGTCACAGCCATCCAAAAACCAGCAAAGGCCAGTATGCGCTGGTCAGCACCATCCAAAAACCGGCACAGACCAGCATGTGCTGGTCATTAGAATACTCAGAAAAGACCAGCATGCACTGGTCACAGCCATCCAAGAACCAGCAAGGGCCAGTATGCGCTGGTCACCAGCATACTCAGAAAAGACCAGCATGCACTGGTCATAACCATCCAAAAACCAGCAAAGGCCAGCATGTGCTGGTCTCCAGCATCCCCAGCAAAAACCATGTTCAAAACACAACAAACGCTGGTCACCACCAAGTCCAGCATCCTACTGGTCTGTTTTTTTTCCCCAGTAGAGTTTACCTTTCTATCTCTTTGGATTCCCAAAGACAGTATGGATTCCCATACCCTGTGTCAAAACGTTCCTCAGAAAACATTCTGACGTCTTAATCAACGCCCAGACATCCCAACTTCATGTACATGACCTCAGCTTTCATTAGAATCCATCAGAACTTCATATGTTTCCGCTCTAACCTCTACCGCTTTCCGCTTAGGACAATCCAACGCTCTCTGTTTCATTATGAAGAATTGCCAGCCCACAGCAAAAATCACAACAACTTCATTCCTGTTCAGCAGAACGGGATTTATAAACATCATTCTTACAGAACATTAATCGTAACATTTCTCTCCAGACACCCAGACACATAAATCACTTTTAGCTGTCTGGTTTACATGCTAATGCGAGTGAAGTTGTGTGTGGAATCTGCTCCAGTTTAGGGTTTTAATTGGGTTGTCATGGATACCGCACCAAATATCACAGGGTTCTTTTTTTTTTTTTTTTTTTTTTTTGGTAATAAGAGTTCAATAACGAGCTCTTAATGCATGTGTGTAACGATACTAACCAGTTTATTAGTCAGGAAGGCTTTCAGATGCATAGCTTGTGCCGTAACAATGGCTTAACGGTCAATTATGAATCTTTCTATTTCATGAATATTTTACATCGATTTATTCTAGAATTTCGAAATGACTAACTAGTTCTACTTTATTGTTAAATACATTCGATTTTAGGGCGCTGGCCTGTACGCCTTCTTACGGAAGGATCATCCCCTGGATGAGCTGAGCAACAGTTACCCTGCCTGGCCTGGCATCCCGCCCACATCCTGCTGACGTCTGCGCCATGCGAATAATACGAATGATTTGAAATCCCGCGTCAACACTGTCACAATCCAGCTGAAAAACCATAATATTGAACAGAACTGGGAGAGAAACATCAATAGCCATTCACTAATTCTAATGCCAGTGGTTGCCAGTTCCCAGCGGGTGTTTACGCTGACTGTGAGCCACGCTACCCTTTTGAATCTTTCATGCGACAGAACGACAGGGTGCCCCTTCGGAATTAGGGAAGTAGTTGTCCTCACTTTTTGACACTGGTTTTTTAAAGCTCACACTGTGTCCCTTGACTGTGAAACTGGCCTTGGACCGATGCAGTTTCCCATTTTTGAGCTCTAGGATGATCTCCGAAATGGAAGACTCACTGTGTAGACTCTCTCTTTGACTGGCTTAACGTTGACCTCACTCCACACGCTCTGGGATTTTTCACGCCGGTCCAGGTAGTATCCTCTGACTGGATCGCCTCCGTCATTAGCAGGAGCTCTCCAGCTGATTGTCATCTCAGAGCCCGTACAGTTCAGGAGTGAGATCGCGGAGGGCGCAGATGGAGCAACTATAAGGGCAGAGAGAATCATGGTTTGATTCCTTTTACAGTTTACGATGGCAACATTTGGCTGGCGCCCTTATTAGAGGTGGGAGTCTCCATTTCCAGGTCAAGTCATACGAAATTCGGACGCTCTAACTCTAGTTTCCGCATTTAAATCGCTCAAAAAACAGCAGAATGTCATTTTCAGCTTTAACAACTACTGCTGCTTTACTCCTTGGACTTTTAACTCGTCTTCCAAACTCATCACACCAAATAGTCACGTGAAAATAATTTGGACGCCCAATGGAAACCTTTTGTTAACATATTTATGTATTAGATAAATTTGGCCTAAATAATGAGAAGAATATAATATAAAAGGTTTGCTTAAAAGCCATAGCCATGCCCTTTTGTTTTGTGGGTTTTGTAGTGACGGGGGAAGCTGGACGGCGCAGTGGTCGTGTTTTTCTGCCTTTGTTCCCCCGCGTTCTGAAAGGTTGCCAGAGATTTTGTTTCGGCAAAAAGAAAAAAAAAAAAAGAAGAAACCCCTAACAATGCAAAGCCATTTCGAGTCTCGCCTCATGAATACGAGTTTTATCAGTGGTCACGTCTCAAGTCCTTAACTTTGCTACTCAAGTCAACTCATGTGACTCGAGTTCCCCAACCCTAGCTTTTTCAGACAGATTAACAACTAACGCAGTCTTACAATTTGCAGTTCGAGCAACTGAGGTCGACCTGAACATTCACCTTGCTCTAAAGCCCTCGGAAAGGAGACGTCTAAAGCGAGAGACGAGAGACGAGAGAAGAACATTGAAAAGGACACGAGGACACAAGGATTCTCACTGGTCAGTTCCTGGAAAGGCGAGAGGAGATTTGTCTGAGCGGAAGGACACAATGTCAGTCCAATCATCGTCTGATCGGCTGTGGGTGTATTTGGAAATTGCCTGAGCGTGAGTGACAGCAGAAATGAGGGCCCATTATGTGGAGCAGCGTGGAGGAGAGCATTATCGAGAAGCCTATTACAGACAGCACCTGTGCATATCGATTCCATTCCTAAATTTCAGCGCTGGTCTCTCTGTCTGGTACTCTTTGAACATGTGTGCTTAACACAATGGACGGCACCAGCCACTTTATAGTTTCCAATTACCACGCTGAAGCACTTTGTAGTTCTGTGGTCCATCTGTTTCTCTACAAAGTTTACTAAGACGACTTTGCATGAGACCATCTTTGAATGATAACGATAAATAATGATGACTCTTAACCTTAAAACAGCCTTTTAAAAACACAGGACCGTCGTTTGTAACTACTGTGGACATGTTAAGTGGAATAGACATCCGTCACGTCCGCATTACGTTCTGAGACGCAGGACGTAGACTGAATGGACTTTAATATAAAAACATGAATTAAAACGGCATATGAAAGCATTTAGGACGGCACCGGACTGCAAAATGCAGCAGTACTCATCTTTATGTCTTTATAAACCTGAAAAACGAAGAAAGGACCATTTCATTTTCTGTCATTCAGACGTGAATAAGATGTATATAAAACCAATTTTTATTTCCTATTGCATTTCGGAAGACATAAAGCTGATTGGCTGGACGTCAAACGGCGCGAATCTACATGGAAGTGCTTGTGGAATACTATTAAGTACAAAAAAAAAAGTACTTCTGTTCTTTGTGACGTGTTTGAATGATTCATTTCAGGCGTGCTTCCTTACGTTTAGCCGCTTGAACCAGGATCGGCTCTGATTCGTCCGAGTAGCGGCTGTTTCCCGCTCGGCCCACGGATTTAACCCTGAATACGTACTGCTTGTTAGTCCTGAGGCCGTGCACAGTGAACCTGAAAGACACAACAAATCAATTCTGCATTTAAAAAAAAAAAAAAAAGGATATGAAACGACTTTTCATCCATTCGTTATCTTCCATTTAATCCACACCGGGTCGCGGGCCAGCCTGTGCCCACCCGTCAACTCCGGGCGCAAGGGCAGGAAAAATCCACCCGCAAGGTGAAACGTTTTCTAACGGCTGAAAAATGAAGGCGCATCGGCAGGGTGGGCCTTTTACGCTGCCCTTTCACTGTTTGGGTTAGGACTGGACATTTTACACGCATATTCGCTGGACATGTTTACGAGTCAGAGCTGTGGTAACAAATGTTCGTGAGGAAATCGCACCTGGTGCTGCTGATCGGTTTGTTGTTGATGGTTTTCCAGTTCGAGACCCCCACCTCACTGCAGTACAGGTAATAGCCCAGAATTCCCTCGGTGCTCTTGGGCTCCTTCCACCGCAATACCACCGAGCTGTCCCCGTCGTTAACTGCATGAACGCTTTGGGGTGCAGCGGGAACCCCTGACATCAGAACACACATGCATGACGTTTGAAAAAGAGCCCACAGCCAACTGGCAGACCAAGGGTTACAGCAAAAGGTCTGCAGGACACTTTGACTTGGTTTCTAACATTCATCTACAGCACAGAAAGAAGATTTCAGAAGCAGTGCAGTTAAAACAACTAATGCCACAACCCACCAAGAGCTTCTCCCAGCGAGACGGGTAGACTCGGCCGCGACGGCTCGCTGATGCCGTATTTGTTAACAGAGCGCGCTCTGAAACAGTAGGCCTCTCCTTTCTGCAAGTCGAACGCGGCAAACCTGGTGGAGCCGACGCTCATGTCCAGACTGGCCAGGTGCCAGCTCTCCTTACCCGCCACAGACTGGAGAAAGAACCAAACAGTCATGACTTGTTCATGGAGACCGTTACAGACTGCACAAATGGGCGAGACAGATAAGACTTCGCCAAGAGTTAAAATCAGGTTTGCACAAGCCTTTTGCCTCGCCCAGCCTCCGAATCTAAAATAAGACGCCGCCTACGGTGTGCCAGAATAAATCCTTTTCATTCGTCTAACCATAAACGCAAGCGTCGCTTGCGGTTTCAGAAATGACATTGTAGGCTTTACGAGGTTAAACCTAGGGTTCCATTTCCATTCTCTTCCTGAAACGATCGGCCTTGATCGGACGTGTCTTATGGCTCAGGTTTCATTGGAAATGACATTTAAATGAAGACTTCCATAAAGAGAAAAACCCTTTTTCATCTCGAGCAGAACAGTCTCGTTGCTCGTGATAGAGGGAAAGGTTTTTTTTTATTTTTATTATTATTACACAGCTCCTTGTATGAAGTCCAATAAAAAGTGTGAGCCCTGTGGCCGTTCAGCACCTCGCTGAATCATTATCTTTCTCCCTCGGCCTGATATTGGAGATTTCTCGATTTCCCATGTGCATATCAAGCCATCACTGCCGGCACTTTAGCACAAACGGCGGGAGAAACGACAGTCCAACTTGTAAACGGACGACAGACCTTCTTTCACATCGTTTTGGCCCCGTGCCTACAAGCTTAGGAAGGATGAGGACGAGGACGAGCCACGAAATCTCAGCCCCACTTATATCGGCAGATTTTTGTTCTACCGGTTTTAGATTGAACTAATAAGCAGTGTCCATTTGTCTCCGTGTACCCGCTCCACGTGGTAGGTGAGCGGCTCTTTTCCCCGGGGGTCCGGTTCGGTCCAGCACATCACCACATAGGTGTCGCTCTGCTCACACACTCTGACATCGCTTGGCGGGAACGGGACCCGGACCTGACCTGTAGATTTGGGAGAATAAATAGGAATAAGAGGACGAGGAGCAGGTAGGAAGGTTGCTTGACGGCTGTTTCTGTTTCCGTTTTATTCGTCTGTCTTTGCTCTTTCGGTTTGAGCTTCTAAGTTCTTTTAATAACTAATTAACCGTAATGGCTGGTAATGAGTTCGGAGGCTTTACATGCGGGAATATGTGTGTGTGTGTGTGTGTGTGCATGTGTTTGAAAGAGGTTATTAATTGTAATGGCTGTTTAATGACTTCTAAGGTCACACGCGTGGGAATCTGGTTGTTTTTGTCGAACGAATCCACTGTTTAGCCGTCATGAAAGAGAAAAGGAGCCCCAAAAAAAAAAAAAAAAGATCAGTGGAAGAGAAAAGGCACGAGGCTTTATGTTCATTTTCATCAATAAAGGTTTGCACTGAATCATTTCACTCTTTTGATCTGTGTGCACAGCTTGTCTTAGATCTTCGCTGGGGTGGGGTGGGGTGGGGTGGGGTAGGGGGCTTCCAAGGAACAATTTGTGCCAGCCAAAAGTTTGTGGACACCCAAGTTTGACATCTAAATTAATCTGTATCAGTATGGAGCACATACAGCCAAGACATTTCCACTAAAGGCTGGAACAGGGCTCTTGAGGTCAGGCGGTGATGAACCGCAGGTCCTGGCTCACTGTTCTCATTTCAGTTAAGGCCTGGTGGAGTCACGATCCAGCCAGCCATCCATCAAAGACATGTACTATTTTGTAATAATACGAGTTCGATATGCAACATGATCCTGGCGGCAGTGATCGTGGCTTGAAATGTCAGCCCTCCCATGAGGTGTCCGCATACTTTTGGCCGTTTGGCACAGCTAGGTGTGGGGTCGCTGTCAATCAGGTGGTGCCCAAGGAAAAACAATAAGAGAGGAATTAGCGAAGGGAGCACCACAGAGGACATTTTTGGGGGGATTCGTGAGCAGCACACGAGCATGACGGCTATAAGGAGCAGAGGGGGAACGTGAAAGGAAGCCGCTCTGCTTTCATCGCCTGCGGCTTTGATGAGACTAATGGTGTGTTCCTTACTTTCCAGCTGGTCTTTGGTGATGACGATCTCCCTGCCCCTGTCCACCTTCACCACTGAGAGACAGGAGGACAAAACGAACAGATTCAGACACAGAGAGGGACGGTCGGTGGCAGCAACGCTGCAGATCAGGAGAGGGGAAGGTTTTTAACAGAGGGGGAGATGGCATGCTGGGGGAGAGATCAGAGATGTTACAGCCTTTAAGGGGACAGAATCAGAAGCCATGTATCTGTATTAAAGAACAGCCAGAGAGAGGGATCTGCTTAAGCATAAGTAAGCAGACATTTCTCCTCTCATGCAACACGCCTGATCAAATTAGGTTTCGGGCAACGGTGATCGAGCGAAGAAGGGAAAATATAAATCTGTCTTGACTTCTGTCAAGGACAGTAGGAAGAACAGTTTCGACTAAACATCAACAAACCCTGGAAAGTCTCAAAAGGCAGCGAGCTGAAAAAAAAGAGAGCGGGCAAAAATCCATAACCCCGGAAATGGATTTAATCCTTCACATTTGTCTCTGCTCCTTTTTTCACTTTGTGTCTGCATGTTTAAAATGTTGTCGAGACGCACAGCTTCCAAAACGAAAAACAACAAAAAAAAAAGATTGACTTTTTTGACCGAAGAAGGGTTTACGCTCAAAAGTTTGTGGACACTCAAATACACTTGCAATTCTTGTGTATTAGTATATAGTTTGTTGTCCTAAGGGGGCCACTCCTTGCCATGCCATGCGTTTCTAAGCTGCCTGAGGTTCAGATTTGGAAAACGTTTGCATACTGTATAATAAAGGTAGTAGAGAAAAACGTTACCCATAGTCCTGCTAGGCTCCATGGGGTCAGAAGTGATGATGGGGTCGGTGGATTTGGATGGACGTCCCACGCCGGCCTGGTTCACCGCGCACACCCTGAACTGGTACATGGCGTTCTGCTTTAATCCCATGACAGGGTAATGACACAGCTTCTGAACCAGCTCGTTGCACCGCGCCCACTTTCCCGTGCCCACCTCACACCTGTGGGGGATTTGGGGGTGAGGGGGTGTACAGAGGCCGTGCCAAAATTCAAACGTGGTGCCTGGGCATTTGTCTATGAACCTAAGTAGTCTGTGTGTAGCTGTGCAGTCGGGAATAAGTTTGTTTCACTAGGGCTGGGATTTGAGCTCACAACCTTCTGGTTTCTGTTCCGTTTTGTGCCTGGAAAAGGACAATTCCGGCGGTCCTCGCCTCAGAATGAGGCCTGGGATGGAAGATGGAACGGAAATAGTGGTTCGTGAGCGCCAGGCTGGATGTCAGAGTGGTTACGGGTGAATCGTCCTTTACCTGCCGAATTAAGCTGAGAAAAAGCGTGCTCGCGACGTCTCCAGGAGACTTAACGTGTTGCTAGGAAACAGGAGGCTGCGCAGGAACCCGGGCATGAGTGACATTTCATCCAGCTGGATGGAGACGCAACCCTCGCTTCTCTGTATGCGTTTTATTGGATTGCTTGCTGTTTCTAAGGGATGTTTAGTGAACGTTCCTCGCTCCTCCTGGAAAGTATTCGATCCCCTTGTGGGCTAATAAAGTTCTTTAACTTGTTATGAATTCAAAATATAATTACAGCCCGGATTAATGTCAGCTTAAGGAATTATGGCAGCGGACTAAAGAGTGGCATAGTGAGGAATAGCTAGAAAGTTGAAGGTTCAGTAAAACTTCTGCCCAAACCTCGCGCCAGCTGTGAAGCGCGGCAGGGACGCGGTACGACTTGCATCGTGTCCTGTCGGGGTTTTTACACCGCACGACCTCACACTGACCTCTCGATGACGTAGCCCTGCACTGGGCTGGATCCGTCTGCGCTCGGGGGTTGCCATGACAGGAAGACGTAATCTCGGTTCACATCGGAGCACTCGACATGTAGAGGAGAACCTGGAGCTCCGACCACAGCAGCAGTGCCATCTGAGACGCAAAGAGATCCATCAGAACAGACGCACAGACCGACAGACAGCCCAATCCAAATGGACCCGACCTTTGACGTAAACGTAGGCGCTGTGTTCGGTGACGCTGTCCCAGGTGCGCAGACGGACCGTGTAAAGACCCTCGTGCTCTTTGTGCACCCCCTTCAGGGTGAGGGAGGAAGAGCGCAGTGCCGTACGCACGTCCAAGCGGCCGGAGGCACGGAGAGGAACCCCTAAGCACATGCAGAAGGTTAGCAGGCAATGTTGATGGATGTAAACGTAAAAATGAGCTTGTTGTTTTATTATAAGTAAGTGTACCATCTCTGAACCAGGCCACGTCCTGCTGGAAGGGGAGCAGGGAAGAGGAGAAGCTGCAGGTCAGGATAAGATTGTCTCCTTCAGTCACGAAAGACGGAGGAAAGGTGGAGTCGAACAAAGCCTCCTGCTCCACCACTGGCACTGGAAAAGAGAAGAATGACGAATGGAAATAAGAGACTGTGAGCTGCCAAAAAGATAAGAGAAAGCAAACGATAAGGAAACGATGAGATAAAGGACAGGTGTAAAGGAAATGAAAGAAGCGTTGGTAGGAGACAACAGGAGAGAAGAAGAACATCAACGCAGAGAGAAGGAGAATAAGGAAGACAAAGAACTGTAAAGAGAGGCGAAACGACAGAAAGAGAACAAAGTAAGAAAGAAATTCCTTGTAGTGAAAAAAAGACGAGAACAGTAAATGAAACAAGGAGGAGAAAACCGAACGAAGACAGAGAGACCAGGGAAAGAAAACGATAATGAAAAGAGAGTACAAGCAGTAATGAGAAAATAAGAAAGAAATGGAAAGACGGTGGAAGGTAAGAGATCAGAGCAAAATGAACTGAGAGGGCAGAAAAATCAATGAAATGAACACACAGAACAGATTCGAAGAAAATAAGCAATAAAGGACAAGTGCAAAGAAGAAAAAATAAGCAAATATTACTGTATAAAGAAACCAGAGAACAGACAACCAGAAAAAGAGCCACACAGGAGGAGAAACAGAGCAGAGAAGCAAAAAAAAAAAGATAGAGGAAAGGTAAACAAGAAGGAAAAGGATGGAAGGGAAGGGAAGGGAAGAAACAAAATCCAGTAAAGGAAAAACAACTGGAGAGAAATAAAGGTAAAAAAAAGAGAGTTCGGGAACAGGGAAGAGAGAAAAAGACGGAAGAAATGAAGAGACGGAAGAATGATAGAAAAGACATGAAAGGCAGAAGGAAAAAAAGAATAAGAAGCACAATAAGTAGAGACAAGAAAATGGCAGAACAGAACAGGAGACGAGAATAAAACGGATGAACAAGACGAAAAGAGACATGAGACGAGACGAAAGAGGGAAAACGTGAGGTGATAATGAGGAATCAAATCTGTGATTAGTGAGAAATTAATCCTGCGTAAATAACGTCTAATCGCCGCGTTCCCTCACAGATTAGACATCAACAGGATCAGAACGTGGGCTTTGTCACTGCGCCGTATGCAATTGTCCTTCTGAAGCAAAAGGAACGAGCGAGAGCTTCTCCCTGCGTTGAAACGAACAACGCTTGTAAATAATTCAAGTGACCGAAGCAGAGGTGCAGAACAAAAAAAAAAATAATAAAAGATGACGTTTTTTTGTAAGCAGCAGGACAAGAGACGCGTTAAATATTATTACGGCGACAAGAGCTGGATGGAAAGTCTGTTAAGACGGCAAAATATGAGCAGAAAGAAACACCTGATCTGCTATTTGTGTTGTTTATTTTGGAGTTTAGTGCTAATTTGATCAATGTGAATGCCCGGACTCGGGGTGTCCCTGCGGATCATCACACTCCCTCAACTCTCTCGTCCACCCAACAGGAAAGAAAACGGGACCGAGCGACCTTCTTCCATTGCTCCAAGGTCCAGCTCTGACACTTGTGCCCGTTGTAAGCGATGGGCAGTGATTATAACACGTCCATAGGCAACTTCATAATCAGCAGGGGGCGCTGTGCTTTCCTCACGTGACCCCAAATGTGTTCCTCCTTGGGCAACACGGCCCCACTGTCGGTAGGTACGGCCCACTCCTAAATGTCTCTCCCACATCTACTAGGAGAACCTCCTGCTCACTTACAGTGTCACATACGGCGAGTAGTGTAGAGACAAACTGATATTATAACAAAACGCTTATCAAGTATAAGAGTATAAGCTAATACGCTAGTAAGGTTAGTAAGATGTAGGAGGAGAGTAGGTGCTTAAGAGATAAACGGAGAGACATGCAGAGATAATCTACCGCTGTAATAAACGGGACGGGTGACGTAACCGCCCGCGCCTGCAAAGCTAAACAAAGATTGTGTTTTTCCAATGTGTCGTACTCATTTTGTAAACCGTAAGACAAATCAAAGTTAGGTTATTATCATATCTGATTTATGCAACAGTTTTCTTTTTTTGGTAAAAGATCAGAGAGCAGAAAATGTTTCAGGACGATACTTACCCACCCCCGGGGTGATCTGCAGTCCCGCCTCCACTCCTTGGAACGCTGATTGAAACCGGAAAAAAAAGCAGGGAAAAACAGTGACTACACACACACACACACACACACACACACACACACACAGAGACAGTGAGGCAAACACTATAAGAACATGAAGATCGAAAGAATTCATTTCTTGAGGCTAGTGGACGCCTAATAAACTGAGTGCTCACTAATCTTGACTTTCATCTACATTAAGCATAATCTTCTTGTGCTTATTATAAAGGCATAAGCAAGCACACTACTAACCACATGGACCACAAAGCGGTCTCAGATACTGCGAGTGAACAAACGAGACATTTCAAAGAGATGCTAAATGTAAAAATATCACACAAGCCCATGTGTTTCTGACTGCCGGTGCACAATGTCACACATACTTCTGGGTGGCAATTTTCAAAATTAGTGTAACTTTAATATAATGGTGTGACTTAACGGAAAAGTAGACAGACAAATGGCTTTTCACTAGGCAAGTGACGCAGCACATTGCTGTCTACTAAAAACTAAATATAGCTGGGTTACTAACCTTTAGAGATGCAGATAAAACCAGTGCTGAGAAACTTTAATCTAGCTAATTACTGTCTATCAGAAAACTAGCCTCACTCCCACTCTTCAGTATTTTCCCTCATGAACCTGGCAGAAAAGCATGAATCATCGCAGAAACGTGTTTATGCTAATACTCCCACACGGCATCATTTCTGATCTCTAATATGACTAAATTTCCCCAATATCAAAGAGGTTCCTTTTAAATATCCAAACTGTTAATAACCAGCGATTTTGTCAAACATGCTAGAAGATGAAGTACGAGAGTGTTATAAACAATAGGGAAAGGTAATTGGTGCTAATCAATTTAGTCTTTAGACACACTAGTGGAGCTAAGGAGCCTTTAAGTGCTGTTAACAGGGATAGTTTATAGTTGTTAAAAAAAAAATCGCAAAGCTTACAACAAAATCAAGTTTACTACAAAGCAAACTGCAAATAAAGAGAAAAACCTTTGTTCAGTTCAGTTTGTTCCGAGTTCCCTCCTTCACATTACAGTCTTTGGCATGCCCAAATTACTCCCGTTCACACTGCTTGCTTTGCGACTTTTTATCCAAACATGAAATGTTTGTAAATTTATTAAAAAAGGAAAACTGAAACATCACATGGTCATAAGTATTCTGACCCTTTGCTGTGACACTCATATTTAACTCAGAAGCTGTCCAATTCTTCTTATCCTTCTTAAGATGGTTCTTCTCTTTCACTGGAGTCCAGCTGTGTTTAATTGAACTGATTGGACTTGATTAGGAAAGACACACACCTGTCTATATAAGACCTCACAGCTCACAGTGCATGTCAATGCAAATGGGAATCATGAGGTCAAATGAACTTCCCAATGAGTTCAGAGACAGAGTTGAGGCAAGGCACAGATTTGGCCAAGGTTACCAAAAAATACTGCAGCTCAAGAAAAATAAGGATAAGAAAAAATGGACAGCTTGTGAGTTCTGAATATTTATGTTTTATATATTTTATATATATAATATTATATATTATATATTTAATATTTAAGTTTTTCTTTTTAAATAAAATTACATAAAATTCTACATTTCTGTTTTTTTTCTGTCAGGATGGGATGCTGAGTGTACATTAATAAGTAATAAAGAGATTTGATTTTTTTTTTCATTTTTAAAAGTTAGAGAGAAATTTCTAGATGCATAAAAAGTTAGAGAGAACTAGTCATTGGTCGTCATCGCCTAATAATTTGCGTTAACCCAGTGCTTCCAATTTACATTCTGCTTGTAGCAGAAATCTACCAAATCAACAAAAATAATTCTAATTAGGGGACTATGTAATACTTGTGGCAGCCCTACTCCTGAAGTGATCGGGACAGTCACATGGGTGGCTGCACAGTGGTTCATGGGCAGAAGTGTCATCTCGCAGCAAGTAGGTCCTTAATTTGATACCTGAGTGGAGTGACCTTTGGCCCTTCATACATTAGGTTAACTTATTACACTAAACTGGCCCGACTTGAGTATATATATGACTAGTTAATAACCTTGACAATGGCCTTTGGTGCTGAATAGTGATGTTAAATGAATTCACAAACAACCAAGCATCTTGGTGTATTTATACCTAATTTTTTAGCCTTATCCAGATAGAATCCTGATACGCAAGGTGGAACGGCTAGTGTAAAGTCTATACATAAAGTCTATACAAGTCTATGTGTTAAATATGCTTTCTATATTAATTGCACATGTGCAGCTTTACCATTTATTACGTTTGCTCTCCCTGTATGTAGCCCTGCTTTTAGCGGTCCGGGTCACATGGGCTCTTGACTCTTTACTGATGGATAACACAGATGCTCTGAATGAGCAGGAACTGTTTTATCTATTGAATGTTTCAAACATTCTAACAGAGGCACTGAACTGAAATCATATTCAAGTGCCACCCATGGGTCTATGACTAATACAATTCAAAACAGTTCCAAGTGCTTACAAACAAACTGGGTTTTTTTTTCTCGCCTGATGTCTATTGGGTAAACTGTCATCATATACTGCCACACAGAAAGCAATTAGTTGATCTAATGAGAGAGAATTGGAGCAGATCCATTATTCATCCCCTGGTTTCACGCCTAAAATTAGGCAGGATTCATGTAAAATAAATGTAAGGCTCATACTTGTGGCTGCTTTCAAAAGATTTGTCACCAACAGATGGTGTGAAGTGTTACAGCGCTGATGTAAAGGATTGTCTGCCATGGATGAATGTGAACAGTGCAGGCATTGTAGCCTGAGAAAGCAAGACACCCTGGTTTCAATCGCAAACATATAACATTCAAACTTATCTAAGCGTATCTGCTGTTTTTTAACCTTGGGGTGTTTTTTTGTTTCTTTCTTTGTCTGGATTTGAATTTGCATATATCGTAATAAATATGATTAATTTATCTAATCAAGCGTTGTCCATGGGGGTGTTACGTTTTGACACCGTTTGTTCAAATGACCCAAACTCAGTTCTGGATTACATTTGGCAAGAGTATTCATCCATTCATTCATTTCCTTATAAGCTTGTTCCTAGTCAGGGTCGAGAGTGAGCCGTTCTGGACATTTTGAGAATACCAAGTGACCAAACAAGCATGGCTTGCATGGTGTTGGAGAAAACCAAAGTACCTGGAAAAATCAAAAGCAGCCACCTGGAGGACATGCAAATTCAACACAGGCAGAGCAAAGGGTGATGATGGGTGACTGCTAACCATTGTGCCACCATATTGCCTTAGTCGATAGGGTTAGTTCAGTCAGAATGAACCATTGAACAATTCCATCATTAGTGTGTTTCTATTGCAGTGTGACTGGTGTCAGTGGAACCTTGATGGCTCTAGACTCCCACTTTGGTGTGAGTGATGCTTAGAATGCAGCACAGACCACGTGACCAAACCAAACACAGGACGTGACGCTACACGAGCAATGCATAAATTATAAAAGCATCCCTGGACGCACAACGCATTTAACCTTGAGGAAGATGGTCTACAGCGGCAGAAGAGCACAATTCGTGGAAGCCAAGAACATACATCTGAGGCAACAATTTCCATGGGTTCACCAAAATTGGACAACACTAGATGTTGCCTGGACTGACTGGTCTTGATTTCAGATATGGATGTTAGAGTCAGAATTTTGCATAAAGGATGTTGCATCCATGCTGCATGAAAACATGGATCCGTCCTGCCTTGTATCAACAGTTAAGGCTGGTGGTGGTGTAATGGCTTTTACCATATTTCTTTAAACACCACAGCCTGGAGTATTTCCAGGCCACTGTTTGAGATATATATATATGAGGTTTTTTTTATATTGAGTTTATATATATATATACATATATGAAACAATATGTTAATAAACCTGCTTTGAGGCAATACTCTAGCATAAGAAGTGCTACAGAAATAATTTTTTACAATTTTTAAAAAAAAATTTTTTATCAAACATTCCAATAAAAAATCAAATAAACCAAAAAAAAAAAAAAGAAATGAATCTTGGGCTATGGGAAAGTACTTGGCTCATTTGACATTTTCACATATGCAAAAGAAACAACAACTCAGCATTTTGAGGCCAGTTGAAATAATGAAATGGGTGTGTATGATTCAGCCCAAATATACTGCTCACAAAAATTAGGGCATACTTCAAAATTAAACCCCCCATAAAGGAATATCCCCCATTTATTGTAAGCAGTGCAATATCCAAATAAAAACATGTACATACAAAAACAACACGATATATAATTAGGTTATATATAATGTTAACGTGAAACAGGTTAGACAAGTAGTAAAAAATGACATAAGTTTTCACTCAAGGTTAGAACTGTAACTTTTGGCTTTGCAAGCTTGGATGATCTGTCTGTCCATAATGATTCAAACCATAAATCGTAATTTAACAAAAATGTAATTGGCAAAGCAATATTATATTTGGCATGAACGCATGGTTTAATAATGTGTAGAGGCACTTAAAGTATCTCTTAAAAATACAGTCAAGAGGAGAAAGTAATTTCAACAAGCATTCCAATACTCATTTATCTCCTTAACTGTGACTATTGCATCTATAATTTACTGCTTCAGGAGAGACCTGGACATTATTAAGCATACAGTAAATTTCAAATGGATCCATAAAGCACCTTTAGCCTGAGGCTTACACTCTGGCAGAAAATACAGAATAGCATATCATCCAAAAAAAAAAGACATTAAACCAAAGCGTGGTAATTTTATCTTCAACTGTTGATATCGACTTATGCTGGTGCATGACTTGGATAAAACCTTTAGTGCACATTTTACCTTCCCGGTGTAATGTAGGCACATCCCTGGTCGACGTCACATAATACAACCAAATTAGCCCCCAATCTGAAAAGCAATGGGACTTGGTAGCCAAGGGCTAGGTGAAAAGACAACCAGACAAACATACGGACAGATATCTGACAACTGCAATAAGCACAAGAATTGTAAACACATTGGAGAAAAGTAATCCAGGAGATTGCAAGTACGTCTGGTCATCTTTAATTGATTTATTAATAAACATCTATTCCTGCATTTCAAACCTGCAACACACTCCAAACAAAGTTGGGACAAGGGTAGTTTATGGCTAGTAATTGTTACAAGGCTTACCTCAGATGCCCGGTGCGCTTGCGGCTCGCTCCAATAGCTGTTACAGAGCGTCCACTGATATCAAACACCTGGGGGGTCTACTATAAAAGTACGACCCCTAGCGTTGTCCGGTGCCACGTCGTCAACGAACGTACGATCCCTTGCTCGCGTTGCGATTTATTAAAAGAACACAAGGTCCCTCGCTCACATCGCAATTTATTTAAAGAACGTATAGTCCCTCGCTCACGTTGTGATTTACCATTTAAAAGGTAGAGGGTGATATCACGGGGCTTATATAGCCGACGGATGTGTATAAGGGAAACCTCGGAGGTCTTGTAGCTTTCGTAGGGACAGATTCAGGGTTTCCCGTCCCAGTCCACACTCGATCCCTACTGAGTTCACTCCAGCCGGCTGCGTGCTCCAATTGAGATGTGCCCCGGCTTGACTTCCTCGTGCACTGCCGCACGTTCGAGCTCACGCTTGCCCTCTGGCATTCCGGAGCTCTTCCGCGCCACTCGATTTGGGAAGCGTCGTTCTCGTGCTTACAGTTATTCTGCCTTCTGCCGCATTGGTGCACATTGTCGTCGATTCGCGTTCGTTTCAGCTGTGGGTGCCATTCCCATTCGGGACGCCTCACAGCTGCATGAATTTTCCCTTTTTGTTTTTGTAATCTGGAGAGCTTTTTGCTCTACCTCTTTAGTTATTTCCCTATTCTTATTATACATCGTGGGGTTCCTTCATTCCTGCATCCATCAGATTAAACAGATATCATAACAGTAAGAAGATAAAAAAAAAAATAAAAAATAAGTAAAGTTTATGGTAAACAGTGATTGTAAACAAGTGATGTCAAAAGCAATATTGACAAAAGGCTAAGCCTTTGGTTAACAAAGATATGTTGAGGAGCTTCAGATTCATCACTCAAAGAACAACTGGAAGGGATTTGTATAACCACACTGGCAAAGGATTACACTACTATACAGAGTTCCGATCACAAATGGCACTTTGCCTTGACAAAGCCTTATGTTAACCATGTCCAGAAGCAGGGCTAGTCTCAGTGGCCTCTGGCATGTGTAACACAGTGTAACGTGTAGGAATCAGTAACTGATCTTTTTTTGGAAGAACTGTACACTGTTTGCACTATAAAAGGTCATCCAGATTGTTATCCAGCTTATTTTAAGTCCAAAACCTGTCATGGTATGGGGTTGTGTCAGGGCCCTTGGCAAAGGTCATTTACACTTTTGTAATTGCAGCCTTAATGCAGAAAAGTACAATATTGAGATTTCTGAGAAACATATGCTTTCTTTGAGATCTTTGAGGATCTTCCATCAAGACAATGCAAAACCACATGCTGCACACATTACAAGGTCCAGCTGAGGCATTGAGTTCATGATTGTGCACCTGACAAATTTGCAGCCAAGTGAAGAATGCATTCACAGTGAAGAATGCTTCCTGCACATTGTTGAATCTGTGCCAGAAACAATTAAGGTAGATCTTAAGGAAAATGGGATCTAAACCTGAACTAGCAAGACGTACCACAGTAAGAGTATGTGCATGTGGTGTGTCACTAAGCAGCAGACAATATGTTTAAAAATAGAATAATGGATTTGAAACACAACATGCTGTGCCAGAACTGTTAAAGAATTCTAATGGAAGACGAGTGCCTGTTCTTTGCTTACCAACACGCAGCTCATCTCTCTTAATGCTCTCGTTGTCATGCCAGTCTATTCTCCTTAACCCATCCGTCCAGCTATAAACGTGTCCATCACTCAGTCCCAGTGCGAATCCCTGGAAACAAAGAAAAAAAAGAAACAGACGTGCAACGTTATAATACCAGTCAGTGTCTGGATCAGTAATGAGCAGTCCAAAGACACCAAGAATACTATTAATAAACCTTCATAATGTTGATAAACTTTCTGTTAATTCTTTACATTTATAGCATTTAGCAGACACCCTTATCCAGAGCGAATTATAAGTGCTTTGTATTCTTTCTGGAAGACAAAACCTCATATTAGTACAAGTAAGCCATGGCCCAAGAACACATTCCGACCAGAACCTGCTAGGATCTGATGTATGTACATTAACAAAACACACAAGCAAATTGTGGGCAGCTCGGTGGCTCTGTGGGTGGCGACGGACTGGCGCTCCATCTAGGGTTGTTTCTGCCCTTGCGCCCAGAGTTGCCGGGTGGGCACCGGCTGGTTTGCGACCCCATGTGGAATAAGTGGAAGATAATGAATAAATAAACAAATGAATTGTTTTTGTTCTATTGACTCAGCATTTCTCCTAAAATTATTGCAATCTAACAATCTATTTTCTAATGAAAATATTTCAGGGAAATTTTAGTTATTGGTTAGGTCTATTGGTTAGATAGTTGGTTAGGTCTATTGGTTAGATAGTTGGTTAGGTCTATTGGTTAGATAGTTGATTAGATCTACTGGTTAGATCTATTGGTTAGATAGTTGGTTATGTCTATTGGTTAGATAGTTGGTTAGATCTATTGGTTAGATAGTTGGTTAGATCTATTGGTTAGATAGTTGATTAGATCTATTGGTTAGATAGTTGTTTAGATCTATTGGTTAGATCTATTGTTTAGATAGTTGGTTAGATCTATTGGTTAAATAGTTGGTTAGATCTACTGGTTAGATAGTTGGTTAGATCTATTGGTTAAATAGTTGGTTAGATCTATTGGTTAGATAGTTGTTTAGATCTATTGGTTAGATAGTTGTTTAGATCTATTGGTTAGATAGTTGGTTAGATCTATTGGTTAGATAGTTGGTTAGATCTATTGGTTAGATAGTTGGTTAGATCTATTGGTTAGATAGTTGTTTAGATCTATTGGTTAGATAGTTGGTTAGATCTATTGGTTAAATAGTTGGTTAGATCTATTGGTTAGATAGTTGGTTAGATCTATTGGTTAAATAGTTGGTTAGATCTATTGGTTAGATAGTTGTACCTTTTAGGTAGGGGTGTCATCAGATTTTTCAATGCACCTTACAATTGGTTTCTGTTCACAAGCATAATGATATATACATCTAATAATGTGACTGATTGGAACACAAGTTTGCCGCTTTAGCTTTCACATAATGGTTGGTGTAGCTAATTCACAGAGAAGCATGTGCATAGTGAAAATAAGTCATGCAGGAACAACTCTGAAAACAAATTTAAAAAAAAGGCTTAATACAGAATCACTAAACTGACTATGCAAATTTGACAAATCTAACAAAGGCAAAGAGGTTAAGACTAAAGCTAGCAAGAGCACAAAGCCCGGCAAAAGGCATCTAGCAAGCTAGCAAATATGTTTCTGATATTTATCATTCTTAGACAGAAAGGAAATTCAAATGTTGTAGCCAATCAAATGTAAAAGAAAAAATGCCAGATCTTTCTTTTCTGTAATATAAATAGTTCACTAAAGTGCACCCAACACGACTGTGCTATAGCACAACCGAATAAATTTACTCAAGGTAGCCACACTCTGCCTTTTGAATTAATAGTCACACACAATTGAGGCATTTGAAATCTAATATTATTTTTTAAGTTCTTTCCATTGCTGTTACAGCTCTTCCCACAAATGTGTTAAATTTTGTTGTGCTTTCACCCTCTTTTCAGTTCATCCCAAATAAGCTTGACAGGGAAACTGAAAACTGTGCTGTCCATTCAATTATTTGAATCCTGATATATATTGTTCTTGTCTTCTGACATAGCAAGAAGTATCATTGTATTGTTGTAGAATACACCCCTAATTCACAGGAGTTATGCTAAAGGCTATTGTATGGTACTGCGATATGCTGTGGTAGCCCTTTTGGTCCAGGGTGCCTTTTTCTAAGCATTACAATAGCAGTACACTCCATCATGTAGTGCAATATTGACCATAAACTGTCCTGAAGGGTGTAATTGATAGTAGTGATTCTGAAATGAAATAGCTGTCTTTGTCAGTTTTGGTAACCTAAACCTTTTGTATTACAGTTTATTGCTCACCTTTGTACCATCTGCGGTTATTCACTTAAAAGTACAGTATCTGCTGAAAAATAGGGGTGTATATATGTATATATATATATGTTAGCTCAAAGTATCGATGCCTTTACTACTGTTATACATGCATGTACATTTTAAAGAAAGTAAAAGAATATTCAAACAGCTCTGTTTGCCCAACCTGTCCTATGACATAAACATCTCCAGTCATTAACTTGTTTATTAATAAGCCGTTTGCTCCTGCTTATTCTACACAGGGCCATGAGGAGGATCTGGAGCCATAGCTGGAATTCACTGGATTCAGATGTACCCCCTGACAGGGCCCCAGTCCATCTCAGTGTTCCGCAAATGCACCATCTGACCTTCACGATGCTACTCCCACCCAGAATTTGAACAAGGAACTGCTGTTTCCAACAGCTGGCTCTTACTACTGAGCCACCGAATCTTATGTCTGACCAGCAGGTATCATAATATTTTTCTTTCATAGTTCTATTCACACATTCTGATTATTATTGAAAACAGAAAAAATGTTCGAGTAACAATATGAACTATACAACATCTTTCAAACTTGGAATATTCATTTACCACGATCTAACCATAGATTTAAAAATGGTGCTGTTTATTTCCATTCGTTCTACGATAATATATGCTTGAAGCTTTTGATGCACGCCCATGCTTCTGCTGCATGTATCATCACTCCATCCCTGTGCACAAAAAAAACAGTGCAAACTCTGTGATGTAGTGTAGGCGCTGTAGGTGATTGCTAAATACATTCTGGGCTGTTCCTCAAGCTTAAATCAGGCAATACCTTCACCTCCTGCCCCGCAAGAAGGGCCAGGACTGTTATGCCAAGCAGCCGAGGGGCTGAGCGAAGAAAGAGGAGGTCATTTGGACACGAAGCAACAGCAAACCCATGCTCCTTAGAGAGCAGTTAAGCTCAGCAGGGCTTATCCTGAACCTGCCTTTCTGCATCGGAATCATCTGGATGTGTGCTCTCAGATACAGCGACGTATAAACCTGAATGCAATGTCCACAAGACCGTGGGCTGTTTAGAATTTCTATATTCTTTGGGAATGTACAGCAACTCTAGAAGAATGGATTACTTAAAATAAATCCTTATCTTTCAATATTTAGTGGTGTAAACAAATCACAACTCTCAAATTAGCTCATTCATCATTTATATGAAAAAAGGCATTTCAGGGAATAAATATATCTACTATTCCCCACAGTCCTACAATTATAAATTAGCAAATAGTTGTACTAAATAAGATATAAGACCGGAAAAATGGATGATATCAATGATATTTGTGGTCAACTAAGCATATCAATAGAGTTTAGAAATAACAAAATGACACACACTAAGGCAGATCTCAATTTTGTAAATGTCTTTATGACCATACATAAATGCCTCTATTGCTTCATAACATATGCTGCATCCACACTGTTTATGGCCTTCGTCAAGGAAGACCAGCTTGCTTTATTAGCGATTAGTGCAAAAAACCTGCGGGACCTATAGAATTGCCTGCAATTTGCTCCTGACACAGAGACTTGGAATATGCAAATAAAGTCAGAGTAGTTTGAATTTACAGTTTTGCCCAAAGGCAGCAAATCCCATGACACAAATCATCAATTAAGATCACAGTGGGGATCTCGGCATTTAGATTGGCACTGTAGTGCAACTCTCTCCCCCACAAAATATCACAGCCTGCTGACTACTCAAACCTCTGAAATACAACACCTGATTATGAGAAGCTTGTGTCCGAAAGGACAAAGGGACACACAAGTCTGCTTGACGAGAAATTCCTTATACAGTTTTCTGCTACCCTGAGTCAGACGACTTCCACGATTATGTGTACAGTTCAATCCAGATGCCAGTACTGGAGTAATATCAGGTGCTTTTGAATAATAGCTTCTACAATATTTGTTGTAGTTACCGACTACATTGTCTGGGATACACAAACCAACTTGTACTTTCAAGTGCCAATTGTGAATTTACAAGATAGTGTGTTACAGCTGTGAAAGATAAAACACAAAATGGTCACGTCTTACGGTGAATAAAAAGCACAAACATTTTGTGTAATATTTTCCAGTGAAAAGACATTTATCAGTATAAACAATAAAATTACAAATCATAACGCTTACAGCCCTGGAAAAAATCTGTCTGTTTATACCAATACTGAATATTAAGTGCATAAAGTAAAAGCAACATGAATGTGTATAAATAATAAAAAACTTGTGGCAAGCGGGCGGGACTATTGAACTTACACTGCTTACAAAACGTAAGGGATATTTAATGTCTTTGAGCAGTATAATTAAGATATACATTAATAATTATTATTATTAATCTTTTTAATCTTAGAACTGGCACACTCGATCCAACTCTATCACTTAATACAGTAGATTCAGTTTTTTTTACCAAAGCACACTGGATACTTTAGTACAGAAACAGACACTTACAGCATGTTTAGTAAAGTTTAATAGGCTAGTTTCTCAAGGTCGAGTTTGTAGATTGTATCGAAAAACAAACCACAAATAAGAGTGAATTCTTAATGTACTAATAATAAAACAAAACACACACTTAGGTATTACTTATATGAATCCACAGATAGTTAGCAGTTATAAAGAGATATAAATACATATATTAAATATAACTTTCTTAAAAAGAAGCTGCATTTGCCTCAAAATATCACTCTGGAACACATGTACAGTTTAGCAATACAGGCAAGATTTTAAGTATAGACAAAACTTATGACAAAAACATTAACCTCTCTGTTTGTACTATGTAGATCAGAAGCTTTTATTAACACTCAACCTACAGAACCCAAGTTTTATCAATACGAACAGCACTTTTCAGACGTTTAATAAAACTGCATTTGGACTAAAACTGCAACCGCTGCTAAAAACAAAATAAAACACACAAGATCAGCATATGTTTATGCTTTATAGAGTAATATGCTGGTCAATCAGCTTGACCACTAAGACTATGAGACTTTGGCAGCTATACCATCACCACACCAGCAGTAACTATTATAAAGCAATATTGGAAAGAAAAACACAGTTTTGGTAGGCTGCAGTTCACTTGCAAGTGGCAACAGGATATTAGGCTACATATTAATCTTTTTGACAAGCTGGTGGGATTTCTGTTACATTTTCATAGCTCTTAGACGTTGAATGTGCTCATTAGAGCTCCATTACAGCTCCATTAGATTAGAAAAATCGGCATGAGCAGAAAAGAAGTAGTGAACAGTCTAGCAGTCACTGAGAACAAAACAAAGCTGATCAAAGACGATACACAACAGATGCTCACTGCTCATAAATAATGGGCACAATTTTGAGCACGACAATATGGGATCGCGCATTATCGAAGGAAGAAAAATGGCAAAATTGGTTACTGCGTTCAAAAAATTTATGTATTTGTCTAAACCGTGTCAGTGCAAGTCTAAACATACTGCAACGCAAATTTAGCCAAAAGAAAAACAAAAACTGACACAGGCCTGCGAACAAAACCTCGTGCAAGTGCCACATGGGTTCGAATAGACGCTCAATAACATCACCTATATCTACCATGAGGACGGAGCTACAGCCATGACTTGTAAACCATTTCAGTAAACGTAGAGTGACACCAAAATGCCAATAACAACCAACATAAAAAATAACGTAAATATCCGAAGTGTGACCGCCCCTATCAGCCTGGTAGATACCGTTGTTAATAACGTCAACCGTCTTAAACATCATACGCACATGTTTTTTTCTAACCCGATGTCAGCAACACTGAAAAAACATCACATTCACATAAATCCACATCCTTTATGGAGCCAAAAGATCTAATCCTAAAGCGTCTCCGATACCGCATCTTCCTCCGCGTCCCTCTTTCCTTCTATCTTCCCTGTATCGCGCTCATGCCCTCTCTGCTCCCTCCCCTCCCTAGTTTCTCTCTCTCTCTCTCTCACTCTCTCTCTCTCTCTCTCTCACACACACACACACACACACACACACACACACACACACACACAAGCGCGTGCTCTCTCTCTCTCTCTCCCTCTCTTCTCTCACTCTCCCTCTCTCTCTTTCAGTGCCTGGCCCTGTCTGTATGAATAATGTCCTGGCTTTTGTAAGCAGGCCTGAGAGAGGGGGTTAGAGAGAGGAGAGAGAGGCCGGCATGTTAGCCTCTGCGCGCTCTTGACACTGAAAATGAATGACAGCTTACCTGAATGCCAATCTTCATCAGACTGACACCGGGCTGACAGCACAGCCCATACTCCCCTACACAACTAGTGACGTGGGCCATAGCAGACCCCGCCCACCGCCCCCCATCTCCCCTCTCTCCCCCTTCCCTCTCCTTTTCTACACCTCCGCCGGTTCCTGGCGCTCAGACCCGTGCACCGTAACCGCGAAGCTCCCGACGCCGAGCCTCTGCCGGGATCAGGTCTATAGCTTATTATATGATCAGATAGCAACAAGTACTTCCAATAACAATTGGTTTCGTTTATTTTGTAATCCAGTTTACTCCGTTTACAATTCCTTAATATTCCCTCCATCTCAAAGTATGTTAGGATACAATGGCATGTAAAATCTGTATCGTTATTCCTCTGTTTACCGAGTCTATTCATTAAGAATTACATTACATTTGCAGCCTTTAACTGTCAAGGGCCTTGCTTGAGGGCCAAACACTGGCAGTTTTGCAGTACAAGTACTAGAGCATGTA
This sequence comes from Parotocinclus haroldoi, assembly GCA_034779995.1. Taxonomy (NCBI): domain Eukaryota; kingdom Metazoa; phylum Chordata; class Actinopteri; order Siluriformes; family Loricariidae; genus Parotocinclus; species Parotocinclus haroldoi. Next base: position 13,068 of record JAUZST010004319.1, on the reverse strand, counting down.
GCATAACTGCTGTGCCACCACCTTGCTTATAAGAAAAATAAAACAGTAAGTTTTTTTTAGTGTTTACCAAATTAGCTCTCCTTAAGACAATGCCAAATACAAATATGCATATTATTATTTTTTATTATTTTTCTGATTGTTAAAGTTCTACAGTGATCCCAGTCGATAATGCTAGAGCACTAAGACCAGCATGTCCTATAGAAACAAAAGTTTCTCTCTACTTAGCTGAGCTCTGCTATTTCAGCAACACTCACTTGTAAGACATGCATAAATGAAAGCACACATTCTTCATAGTCAAACAGTGGCAGTAGGATGGGTTGTACTGAATACCTGATGTAACAGTAAAGGTGGCAGACAAACTGGTGACTATTATATCTACCATATAAACGTCCAGTGTGTCCAGTGTCTTGTAGAGATGTTTAATCTATTCTCATTAATTATTAGTTTATTCAATAACTGCGCAGCACAGTGCACAAGCGGTTAATGTCGTCACCAAACAGGTCCAGAGCGCCTGGGTCCGAACCTGACCAGACAATCTGTGTTGGGTTTGCGTGAAGTTTGCATATCCTCCCAGTGTCCGTGTGGATTTACTCTGGGTACTCTGGTAAAACAAACACACACAAATTCCAGAGGTAAGTATTCCAGCATTAAGTAAGCTGGTCACTCTAAATTGCTCCCCCCCAATGTGAGTGTGCCTGACTGGTATCGATATAATCTTAGTCCTGTAATGAATAGGCTTGCTTTGTAAAAGTAAGCCATATAAAACTGCCAGGTTAGTACAAAGCATCTAATGGTCAGAACCGGTACTATAATTGGATGATTCTCTGCTGTGAAGTGACATTGATGTGGTGGTGGTGTGTTAGTATGTGTTGTGTTGGTATGAGTGGATCAGACACAGCATTGCTGCTGGATTTTCAAACACCTCAGTGCTGGACTGAAATAGTCCACCTAACAACAATGACCAGCATCATGTAAGAAGTAAAGTTGGCTTAGAAAGTGACTAACACAAACTGTGCAAAAACAGATGAGTTACTGTCCCTACAAGGTTCAGAATTATGATAACTGTAGTTGAGCATGGATCCATCCTGCTTTGTATCAGTGGTTCAGGCTGTTATTTCTGGTGTAATGGTGTGTGAGATATTTTCTTGGAATATGTTGGGCCTCTAAATACCAATTTAAAATTGTTTAAATACCACAGCCTACCTATTGTTGTACTGTACCATGTTCATCCATGTTTGACCACAGTGTGCCATCTCATGAACCATGTCACAAAGCTCAAAACATTTCAGATGTGTTGACAATTGGTGCACTGTACTGAAATGGTCTTCATAGTCAGTAGCTCTCAATCCAATATAATTTATAATCCAATCACCTTTGGTACATAATTAAATTGGAGATTTATATAATGGAAGTGCAGTCAACATACCTGTAGCAACTGTTTGTGCTGTGTCTCTATGTCATGGACCTGAAGAATCTCAGAAGAAAGTTTTCAGCATGTTGTTTATGCAGAATTAAGGCAATTCTGAAGGCAAAAGGTCATCCCACAGAGTAGTAGCATATCATGATAGAAGTACTTTGAAATTTATAGACTTTGCAAAATCAGTGTTGTTTCACTCAGTGGAAATACATTTTGGAAGATTAAATATTTTGTACACAGTCGTTAAAATATTTTCATGACTTTTTCTCTGTGTGCAAGAAAACACTTTCAGTAAAACTCTCTTGTTTCAAAGTTCACAGCAGCAATGAACACTGTTGAGCAAATCGTAGCCAAGATCTCAGAAGTGCATTTTCTTAGTTCTTGTTAATTATCTGATTATTTGTGATGACCAAGTATTTGTCGATTTTTTTGCCCAGGAGATAATACATATTAAAACTGCAAACAAAAATGACTTTACTTCACTCTGCTCCAAGCGTTCTGTACTCTAATATAATATACTACAACACCCAGAGTGCTTTTGATTTGAAACAGTGGAACCTGATTGGCTGGTTTGTGGTAACATAGGAAGTCAGAACGGACAACGTGAATCCGCTTTGTATCCATGGAGAAGCTTATATATATAGCGTGTGAATCGTGAAGGTATGAACATTAACTACTGATTAAACGTTTAACTTTTAAACTTAACTTGCGTATACTCACCATAATTAGTAACTGTTCTTAGAATGTAAATTTATATAACATGCCGTGTGCTTTCTTGCTTACGGACTTTTGTAGCTACACGACTTTTGCAAGCCGGACTCCTTCATTAGCAGAATATGTTCATATTGCAGAATAATCAATTGGCAAACACAGTGTAATAAACAACATAACATTAAATCAAACTCTCATAAATCTTCAGTGTGTACTGAAACAAATGGCATTTGGTCTACAGTAACTACAAAGTTAACAGTTTTCAGAGCCATTTGCTATATGGGTTAGACTGGTAAACAGTTTAGTGGATAAACAGTGGATAACAGTAAGTCTTTTTAAAATATGTTTGAGCAAAGTAGAGAATCTTGCTTAACTCCTGCTTATTCCATTCTAGGTTTGACAGGGTCTGTAGTGGACTAGTGGTTAAGGTACTGGACTATGGACCAGAAGGCCCAGGTTTCAAATCACAGCTGGGTCCCTGAGGCCCTTAACCCACAATTGCTTGGGTTGTAAGAACGTATGAATTGTAAGTCGCTCTGGATGAGGGCGTCTACTAAATAACGTAAATGGTCTGGTCTGAACCCAGTCCTGGAATTCACCGGACACAGGCTGTGCTGGATTCTCTGCAAGGCTACCAGAGGTTTCAATAAACGCACTATTTTAAGCTATTATGTTTCAAACCCAGCCTGGGTTATACACTCCTGTTTGCAGCAGCTGGCTGACCAATGTCACATGAGCAAATTGTGACTGAACTAACTTTTCTCTTCTGTGGTCTCTTTATGATTATTGTTATTTACCACTTGCTCTCACACAAGTTCTAAGGATAACCTCAGAGACTAGGTTTAGATGAGTATTAGTGCTGTCACCTTACAGCTCCAGAGACTTGGGTTTAAGTCCCACTTTATGGTTATGCTACGTCTGTGTGAGAATTCCTGTTCCTTACACATCCTAAATGCGTGTTAAGTCTGTTGTCATCTAGACAGTGTGCTTGCGTGCTTGTGTGTGTGTGTGTGTGTGTGTGTGTGTGTGTGTGTGTGTGTGAACCCTGTTAAAGGTTGATTTCCAGCTTGCACCCTCAGTCAAACTTTAAAACCAATGGATGGTTTGTTTGAGCTGATGCCTGCTAATAACTGGTGTTCTGTAACAGGTACCTGTGCAGGTGAACAATGGGTGGGACAGTGGTACTTGGAGTTGGTACAGGTGTGTTCATCATTGCCCTGTTGTGGATCAGCACACTGGTCCTAAGTCTTGTCCTGTCTCGCACTGCCGGTCCAACAAAGTAAGCTATGTTGTAATTGTAAATTCTGCTATACTACATGTAGTAGTTGATTTTAGTATATGTATATTTGTTGTAATATATACTCACCAGCCACTTAATTAGGTACACCTCCTTGTTTCTACATTCATTGATTCGTTGATTTTATCAGTCCAACTTAACACTTTGTAGTTCTACAATTATAGATTGTAGGCCAGCTCTTTTTCCACATCCTCAGAATCTGTTTGCTAATAGTCAGGACCCATACAGGACCAGCACAGATCAGGTACTATTTGGGTGGTGGATTATTCTCAACACTGCACTGGCAATGATGTAGTGGTAGTGTTGCGCTGGTGTCAGTCGATCAGATACAGCCATGCTACTGTAGCTTTTAAACACCTGATTGTACCGAAGTGCCCGGTGAGTGTACAGTAGATGCATTTGTAAACTGGTGCTGTAAATTCAATGCTATCAGCTGACTTGTTCATATTCCTCTGCAGACTAAACTAAATTATCTGTAGTGTAGAGTAACTTTACAGTGGGGAAAAACATGAGACCACCATAGAGAATGCAAAAAGTAATGTATTTTTCCGGTTTACTACAGTGCTTTCCATTACAAATCATTATAAATCGCTACATTACTCTGACCTAGATAGAGAAAACCAAGGACCCCAACCCCCCACCCCCTTAAGAGAACAGAGTATACAGTGTTACTGCAGGGGTGGAAAAGGGGTGTGGGGTGTATATTATTAAAACATGATTGACTCAGATAAATAAATAATCAGAACATTATGCTGAAAGATGGAACAGGCATAAAGCGTTCTAATTTAACAGCTGTGCCACACCCACTATAAATACAGAAGTGAATGACACATTGGGCACTCCAGACACTCAGGTTCAAATCCTGACATGGCTGTTCCCTGCTTGGAATTTTCATGTGCACTCTAATGGACTGGTTCTATGAAGGGTTGGGTCCTGCCTTTTACACCGTGTTGCCAGTTTGTCCCCTCAGCCCTGGGTTGGATTATGCGAGTACAACTGTGATAACAATTGCTTGCATTCATTTTGGTTGCAGACATGGTTATCTTAAGCTTATGTAATCAGTGAGACATTAAAAACACATTTGAATGTGCATGTTTATAAACTGAATAACAGTATATTCCATGATCAGAATGGTGATCATTCCCTTGGTGATCCTGGCTGTAACTGTCACCCTGGTCCTGGTGTTCTTCCCTCGATCATCTGAAATGCCATCCCCTGTTAAAGAAACACAGGTCGGTATGTTCCTCTCATTTGAAAGTTCGAGCTGCATGTACGCTTAAAATCTGTTCATCCATGTTATTATCATAAAATAATTTAAATAATGTTTGTTGTAAACATGTGTAGCTTCTTGCAACAGTAGTGTTAAACTAAATTAATAAACAAAATTAGTAAATGACATGGTGCGAATACTGGCAATAAAAACTAAAGATTATGTGTCTTGAAAGTGAATTTAAGAAATACAGCCAATTATAGTTTTTTTTGTTGTGGGTTAGAGTCTGGAAAATCGACCAAACAATACAACACAAAAGTTTGCATGATTGCCTCACAGCTCCAGCATCCCCTGTTCGTCCTAGGACTCCGTCTGTATGGAGTTTGCATGTTCTCCCCTTGTTTCTGTGCGTTTACTCTGAGAGTTCCAGTTTCCTCTTACATTCCACAACATGCATAAGGTTAACTGGTGTTTCTAAATTGCCTTTAGTGTGTTTATGAATGTGTGAGGGTATGCTTTATGATAGATTGGTACCCTCTCTAGGGTTGTTCTTACGTTTTGCCGTGTGCCCCCCAGCCGAGCACTGGCTTTCCTATCATTCTGACCAGGATTAAGCAGATAAGAAAATGAATGAATCAATAAAATAAATGTAGAAATTGAGCAAATGGAAAATATATGTTCCAGCCAGATTTTAGTTTAATAGAGCTAGGCACTAAGGCTTAGCAAAATTGGCAGAATACTTGAATAAAATTGGGGAATTTAGAATTTAGGGGAGTATAGAATACTTATTCTTATTAACCCAAAAGAATAAATAATTTTAAAAAATGTTGGAAACTTGTGAGATGGAAAAAGATTCTTATGCTTCTATTGCTGGACATAACTCTTCTTATTTAAAACAAAACAAAACAAAAAACTCTGTTTTCTGTCTGTGCAAAAAAATAAAAAAAATAAAAAAGTTTTTCCAATATTCTCCTATACTGTCCATGTGTCATGTGGTGGGCTACACTGTTCTCTTTCCTACCTCTGCTAAGCTTCCACTTTTGGGTACTTGGCCTTTAACTCACAATTGTTTAGCTTTCATGATTGTATCAGTTATAAGTCACTCTTGGATAATGTTATTTGCTTGATTACTAAGTGTAAGCGTACACATGCATGGTTACCATATCTTACCATGCTTCACTTAAAATTGTCTAAGGATTTCTAGTGTGTATTGCCTCCTATTGCCTTCTCCATGGATGCCACGGTCATGCTGAAATAGGAAAGACACTTCATTCTTACAATACTGAATCACACAATTATACATTATTTTCCTATCAAAAGCAGCTTTTGCATAAAACTGTTTATTGGGCAGGTGGTTTCAGACTGCTATATTGTGGAGCAGGATTTATCACTCTATATAATTATAACTCTATATAATCACTATAATTTTTTTCACTGCTACTGAGTCTAGTCTTCCTGTGTGACAAAACATCACCTGAATCTTAATCTTTATTAAACACAACTGATCTGCCACCAGCAAATAACTCCTAGATACTGGAGCTCTCAAAACAGCCATACAGTTCATCTGGTCTACACAGCAAATAATCGCTTTTCTATGATCCTGCAAACAACCTATTTTTTGGACCACATCAGTTAAGGTTCTGCAGGTTTCTTCTGATCACACGATCAGAAGTTAAGTCTTTTTCAGGTGCCAAAAACAGCTCAGAGCCTCATACAGATTCTCCTCATTTCTGGAGTTGATTGGACAATGTCTTCGTTGCTAGTCTGCTTTCATGTTCATTGATCGACTACATTCTGAAATGCTTCTGGTTCGCAACCTCCTAAAGTTTTAACTCCTTTACTGAGATCATAATTTAGAACTCCTGACCTAGCTTTCGTGGCTTTGAATCGCTCAGATCCACATTATCTACAGTCCTTGATTCAGAACAGCACGCTTGCACACTAACCCAGAGCATCAACTTAATTGCGTTTGGCACATCTGGAGATCAAACTTTGCCTGCAAGTGTATTGGCTTCTCTTTAATGGAATCAACTAGCCAGACCAATTTGATTGCCATAGTACCTCTCATTATGTTGCAATTCCTTTGTTTTTATACATATTTTAAACTTTATCTTTGTATATTAGTAATGTCTACTTCTTTACCAACTAATGACTCTGTGAAGCATTAGTCTGTGGTCTTGTGCGTAATAAACTTGCAGATTATTCGAGAAACTGCACCATGGCACCTTCTGTGTTTTGTAAGGTGCTCTAGATAAGAGCTACTGCTAATTAAATAAATGTAAATGTAATCAGGGTGTGCTTGACACCAGTAAACCTGATGCATGGCAATGCTTGTGGTGATCATAGCCTTGATGATGTTGTTTCCAGGAACAATTTGGAACTCTATAGTGAGTGTTAGAACCAAGGATGGATTATTTTACTGGTTCTATTAATGTTTCCTGCAAGTAACATTACATTGTTTTTTTCAATTACAGTGTAAATTCCTATAATCACATTAATTACTGATTAATTTAAAATTATTATTATTTGCCATTATTTGTATTTTTTCTGGGCAAAAAATATAAATGAACATTTACAACAAACTTCCTCTGTATAATAGCTGTTTAGTGCCTGTCTCCAGAACTTACACTCGTGCTCACACCCAGTGACAATTTCTGAAACTTTTAATCCTTTGAACCAGTTACCATAAAAATGTTTCAGTATTTTAAAGTTTGAAACCCCAACCTTTATCCACATCTGCTGGCCAGATTTGTCCAGCTCTCTTGAGAAAACCTGACACACAACAAATTTAAAAGGATACACTTGTATATTTTAGAAATGCATTGTGCATATTTCATTGTAATAATATAATTAATTATGATTGTAAAATGTAATTTATGTCTCATTTAGAATTATCCTTACAGTAGATTTAAATTCAGTGTAAAATAGTTCAACAAGGTCCACATCATTTATATTGTGGGCCAATAAAGGCTATAGTTTATGGTAAAAACATTGTGGTACTTGACAGTTTGTAAACCCATTTAGAATTTTCTGTATTCTTGCATATTTATAATTCCATAATTTATATAATTGAATTTCATAATTTAGTACTGGTATCCTCAAAATAGATAGAGCACCCAATTAAACAAAAGAGACAAAATATGACACTCATTTAATGAAAATACTGAAAATAATTCAGTATTACATATATGTGTGTGGCGAAAGTATGTTAGCAGTTCATTAGAATGTGATTTTGGTGTGTTTTCAATCAATAGGATGACAATCAGCTGTGAGTGGGTACCCTGTTGTATTTAAACAGATACCCATGTTGTATTTAAACAGATATCTATTGAAATCTAATATTCACAACACAAACTAAGTATAAGTATGTCATGGCTTGAAATAAGGTTTCTGAAAAAGAAGTGTTGTTGCTAATCAGGCTAGAAAAGTTTACAAATCTGTCTCTGAAGAGTTTGGACACCAATCCACAAAGCAGCAGAAGCCTACAAAAATCACTCCCAGAGCAAAACGTGTAGCATTCTACAAAAACCCAGGGTAACTTTTAAGCAAGTTTTAAACAAGTGGTGTGTATGGCAGGTTACTATGGAAAAAAGCATTTGATCTCCAAAAAAGAACCTTACTGTCCATCACATGGCGGGTGGACACATATGGACTATAAACCTCATGCAACAGTGCAGTACATCTGTACAAATAGTACAAAAGTAGCAAATAATGAAATGCTAAAGTGCTCAGGTGGTACAATGGGAGTTTGCTGGCCCGCCATGTAGTGACCCAGGTTTGAGTCCTGGCCATCCCTTCTGTTCAGATGACAACTGGTATTGTGTGAAAGAGGGGAGGGGGGGGGAGTGTCCCCTAGCACTGCAACAACAACTGTAACTTGCAAGCAGCCAATGATGGATTGCCATTCCACTTTAGGTGTTCTCATTTTAAATGTGTACGATGTGTGGTACTAAAGACTCAGAACGTTATGTTCTGCACTGCCCAATACTTGAGCTTTTTTGAGCATTGCCTCTTAAGTGAACTGTAGCTATTTATACTACCCAACAGGATTAAATGTTACATTTAGAAACAAAGCTTAAGGATTACAAAGACAGGATGCAGACCAGCAGCAGAAAACTGCAAGATGACCTTGTTCCCAATTTACATTTTCTAATTGTCATTCTGGTTGCATTGTAAAGTGAGTTTGTGTATGTTTAACACAACGACCTGCCGTGCTTTATCTCGTCAGCAACAGAGAAGCACAAACACCAAGCAGCATTTCCCCTTGCACGCTCCTGCCAAAGCACTGCCTTCACTGCCAAACTGCCCTCCACAACACACAGTCAGGACACGGCGTTCACCTTCTGCCTTTCAGCCTGCGATCAGAGAGTAAACAGTTGAATATTGTTAACAGGGAGAAAAAACAGTATTGTAGAGCTTTGAAAAATTTGCAAGGCTTAAAAAACACAACTTTGTTTGAACACAAACAATGGAGTCTCAGCGCACAGTGGTGTCTGCTCGTTAGTAATTCATCACTGAACATTAAGACTGCTGTACTATCCATGGAATACTTGGCTACAGCAATGCAGATATGAGTCAGGTTTCTGTTTCCTTTTCATTGTTTGCCAATGTGCTTTGAGCATATAGAGAATAAGAGATGAATGCTTGGAATAAAGGTGATTGATATTCATCAGTGGGGTTCATTCAGACCTCAGGTACAAACAGAAACAGCATAAAATTGATTGCACAAGTAGTGCCAGTGTTTAAGTTTAGAAAATCAGTTGTATGAGCAATTTAAATACGTAATAGCATGGCCATGGGATACACTTTTAATATAGTGTACTTTTAAGGTACAGTAGAAAAAGTCTTCTAAACCAGTGCTAGTGATAGAACCGTTTAGCATGTAATAACGAGAGCGAAAAATAATTGTTTAAGTCACATCTATATTATTATTATCTATATTATTATCTGCATTATACATCATTATAGTTATGGACAGCATTATAGTTGATATGGCTTAGTCATGTATGAATCTGCTGAACTTAAACATAATTTTTCATTAAGGCACGTTTTGTAAAGAACCAAAGCTGTCATACTGGACAATTAGCTCCACTTGAGTCAAGTGTTACAGTGATTTTATCACGGGTTGGATGGAGCAGTCCACGTAGTTCATACCTGCTTAATCCTGTAAGAAAGAAAATAGAAACGTTGAAACCAGGATTTGCTCTTTGCTCAGTCCTGGCTTTGTTCACGTTGCTATGGTAAAGCATCTGCAAAATGCTGTATGATATAATGGTATATTAACAATTACTTACAACTATAAAGGTGGTAGTTTCTAAGTATTAGAATCACACTATATACAGTTGTTTTTGTCACTTATATTTATTTGAGTAATTTTTCTTGGTCACAAAAACATGCCACATAGCATCTAACAATTACTTTCTGGGAGTTTACTTTAATTACAGCATAAAAAATGTACAGTATGACATATATACAGGCTCCATTTAACGTCCGTATTACGTGCTGTAAAAAAAAATAACACAATAGTTCGGAGAATTTACGCAGTGTTTTATTTTATACAACAACAATAATTAAACCACAATATGTAAATATTTAGTGAAGTACTGCATTGTGCAATACAGTAAGTACTATTATTTGCGCATTTAATAAATATCAGAACCGCGTACCAATAACAAAGCGAACAAACTTGGTCGTTTTTGGTCTTCAAGACTGCAATTCTCTTTTCAGCAGGTGTTGCAATGGTTATATTAGTTTTCTGTCATTCAGACATGACCTGAATGTGTAGAAGACCGTTTATTAAAAATGTCTTATTATAATCCCTAACTCTGATAAAGCTAGAGTAGGTTGATTGGATTTACGTTAATTGGTGCATACCTGTATGACATTAACATTCTTAGCAATATATACTATGATGTAGAGTGTGTAGAAGTTAATGTCATAATATGTAAATGAATACATTTTTAAAACATTTAATATGCCTAGTGCAAGAAGTGCTCAAAACAAAGTTTTCATCTTCTCATTAATCGCTCCACCCTTACAGAATGTCCTCAGTGTCTCTTAGTCTTTAGCTTTTTAGTTGTGCAGGAAAAGTAGCTTCTCTGTATTCTTCTTTTGTGACGCTGATTAGCAAACAATTGACCACTAGCCTTTATGTCACAAAACAGGGTGTCTAACATTATCTTGTGCAATTATTAGCTAGAAGGAAAGCTAGTTAAGTTACCTGCTCTTTGACACGGGTGCTAAACGTGTATTGAAAAACTGCTAGCAAGACGCTAAATGGAAATACAAGAATAGGTAGCGTTTGTAAGTAATGTTCTGCTGCCCCTAGTAAAAGTTTCAGTGGATCTTCTGCTGTTCCTGATAAGTGGCTGTCTGTTGTATGAGAAATGCCAGAGCCCTTGCTGTTGTACAAAAACATATCACAGTGCCAATTAGGCTGGCCCCAAACAGGATCTGGGCACAGCGCACTCAATGCCGCATTAATAAAACATGGCCTCCGCTCCTTGCTTCGCTAGCCGGCTAATTGGCAAATTAGAAAGTGAGATGCGTTAAACGAGAGAACACTGCATTCACTAGAGACTCTGCCATCCCCCATTCTCTCACACACATACACACACACCGACACCCTCCTTTTCTCTCTTGTCTTTCTTCCTCACAATGTCTGTCTCTATCTCCTATAATTTGTTTCGTTTTTACTCTGCTCTTTGACTCATGTGAACACACACACAGTTCATTATCCTCTGATCTTGTCCACACTGTCTGAGGCCTTTAGGGATGGTGATGTGGTCAGTATCCTCTACACCAATTATTTCAACATGTTGAAGCACAAACCAGAAACAGAGTCACAATGTAGCATGCAAAGGAATGTTCAGTTTACTAGAAGTATATTATTGCAAAGTGTGTGAAGAAATAGACAGTGTAACATGCATCATGTGTAAATTTACGGCCTCCCTAACACTCGTATACATTTCATTTGTATTTCCATTTTTTAAACGGGTTTTCCAGCATGACTTTCTTGAAGGAGCTCTGCTGACCCCTAGTGGAGTACTCTACACTATACTTTTCTCTATACGTCGGTCATGGATGGTATTAGAATTAAGTAATAGTAATCCAGCCTTTTGTTTTTGTTGCAGATCGTGGACTCTTTCTTTATCGGCCGCTACGTGCTCCTGTCTGTTGTGAGTGTGGCGTTCCTAGCGGCAGTGTTCCTCCTCTTACCCCTCCACTACCTTGAACCAGTGTATGCCAAGCCTCTAAGAGCCCATTAGAAAGCCTGGCACATGCCAACCCCCAAATGACTCAAATAGGCATCCTCTCACAGTCAGCATCAATGGGACAGACTTTCAACAAGACTCTCCAGTATTCCTGTCTGATGTCCAAATCAAATACTCTGACCACCATCTGACTGTATGACATACAAGTTCAGTACGTTCAGTAGGGCACCTATAAAACAACACTAAAGGTTAATGTGTAATATGTTGAGTTATACAGTACATTAGAAATCTAATGCATCCGAGTTTAGGTTTCATGTTATTATTTATGTAATTCTTTTCTCATATATGTGATATATGTTTGCTATTAATGTTTCATATCTACATCTCTTGTTATATTTGTGACATTAAATTACTATAGTATCTTAATAACATGTATCATCGTAATAATCATGTGCGCGCATGTACACGATCTGGCCACTTAATAAGGTACACTTTTCTAGTTCTGGGTTAGACCCCCTCAGAAATGACTTAATTCTTTGTGGCATAGATTCACCAAGATGATGGACACATTTCACTGAGATTTTGGTTGATCTTGACATGATGGCATCATGCAGTTGCTGCAGAATTGTCGGCATAACGTCCACGATGTGACTCCTGTTTCACCACACTCCAAACGTGCGCTATTGGATTGAGATCTGGTGACCTTGGGGACCATTTGAGTGCAGTGAACTCACTATCATGTTCAAGAAATCAGTTTGAGATGACTGAAACTTTGCGACATGGCTCGTTATCCTGCTGGAACATTTTTTTGATCTGTCTGTTGTCCGGTTTTAGTGACTCTGTGCGAATTGTAGCCTCAGGTGCCTGTTACTTGCTGATAGAGGAGCGGTCGTCTGCTGCTGTAACCCATCTGCTTCAAAGTTCAGTGTGTTGTGCAGTCAGAGATGACCTTCTGCATACCTCTGTTGTAACGAGTGGTTGTTTGAGTTACTGTTGCCTGTCTGTCAGCTCAAACCAGTCTGTTGTGACCTCTGGATTGCTAAACAAGGTATGTTCAGCCAAAGAACCGCTGTTCACAGGATATTTTTCATTTATTAGACAATTCTGTGTAAACCCTAAAGGTGGCTGTGGGAGAAAATCCCAGTACAGTGCCTTGCGAAAGTATTCACCCCCCTTTACATTTTTCACATTTTGTTACCTCACAACCTGGAATTCAAAG
>JAUZST010004318.1:0-16406 GCA_034779995.1 Parotocinclus haroldoi | reverse complement strand
ACTGGCTGCAATTAAATGCAATATATATATATATATATATATAATACAATTAAATTAAAGTCATAATAAAGTTAAGAATGTCTTTTTATTCTGCAAGCTATTTTTGGATTTTTGCATATTTTTTGCATTGCCATATTGGCCAAATATATTCTGATTTGTGGTTGTAATAAAAATAAATAATATGTTTGTTATTAACCAAGAAAAATGATTTTTTTCCTATACATCAATCATAATAATAGTCATTACTTATCTGTGGTTGCTTGTTAATTATTCAAATACTATTAACCTGCAAGTCTACTTACAGTATATCTGTTGCAAGTACAACCACATATCTGCTGTATATTTGTTTTAAATTAAAATGCAATTAAAAAGTTATTTCTGCATGTCATTTGCATTACAGAACAACTTTCTTTGACTTGTCATGTGCTTTTCTGATGTTATTGTTTAATAAAAAAGAAACTTCTTTTTTATCGCTTCATATTCATTTTGAAGCATTATATAATAAATAATCATATTATTTGGTAGTTTTATAAGAAACAGCATGTGCATGCTGTAATCTCGTGGTCCATATAACAAAGTGTGTGTGTGTCACATATTAATAGGCAATGTGTGTAATGAAGTGTCTGAATTTGTTTACCACATTTTACCAAGTCTGTTCCCTACAGGCTGATAATGTTCAAAAATAACATGTAGAATGTTAGGAATAGTGAATAGAGAACAATTTCAGATAGAGCACATTGCTACGAGCGCTTTTACATAATACAAAATGTTTACATTATATCTCAATTGTTAAAAAATAATAGTTTCACAGACTGTTTTAAAGTTGAACTTGAAATAGAAAAGAATATGGTTTATTCTTTCTCTTTTTCCATTGTTGCCACAACTGCATTTGATAACACCTGCCCAGAGGCGTCAACTCTATTTTTATTGGTGAGCAGAACTACAAGACATGCCAAGCAGATTCACTACTTGCACTACATTTCCCATATTGCCCAAGCATCATTCCAAAAGCTTTCCAGAAACTTTAAGTCAGAGACTTGTAGTCAGTTTTTCTCATGGAGTAATGGACGTTCACAAATATTTAAAAGGAAGTCAGCGACACTGCAGATAACATAATGATACCTCGTAGCTATATTTAGTTAACGTAATAAAGTAATAAATATTCTTTAGTGTTCTTTTCTCATCAATGGTAGACTGACACCCACATGTGTTAAATCATTTCATCTACTTGGTAAGCTGTACAGCTGTGCCCCAGTACGACAAGTAATCTAGAAATTCTCCTACTCTACTCATAATGTGCCTTCTCTCACTTACTTTGATTCAGACGTGTAAGTGGCACCTGCAACATGACTTGTACTTTTAATAGTTCAGAGTATGGATGCGTAATGGCTGTAGTTACATGCCTGGCAGTGTGTTTTATATGCTGAAAAACTTCAAACTGCATAACACGTAAATGGCCATTTTATACATATACAACATACACAATTCTGTATAGATGCTAGTAAATTAGCATGCACATTTTTGCTTGATTTATGAAGTATGAATCTGTTTTCACATGTGAGCCATTAGTGAAGTTTTAATCTTTAAGTTTTGGCTACATTATTATTCCCCTCAAACATGCATACACTTGAAACAATGTATAGAGTACAAGAACCTAAGTTGTGGCATCCATGGAAACAAAAACAAAACACGTACAGTGGCTACTTTCACTATATCTGACAATATCAAACAACGCTTGCCAGAGTTGGAAGTAGCAGAGTTTCCCCATAACATTATGCCCATCCTCAACACTCACTTCCCAACTTTTTTCTTACTTGATTGTTTTCAGAACAAGAGTTTGATATGTAATACTTCTTGTAAGCAAGTACATGTGTAAACAAAGGTCTTAGATTTAGCTTGGAAGTTTGTATTTAGTAAAAATTGTTGACATTAGCTGCAGGAGATTATTTAGCTGGTACAAATGAGCCTACAGTAAGATGTATCAAGATGGTATGGTATATGGTAAACCTGTTTATCAGAAGCCGCCTGCAGTTCCATGGTTTTAATAAAACCATGACAGAGAGGTTAAATGCAGACTCTAAGGTTTCTGGTAATATGCTCAGTCATTACTGTGGCAAATAGGCCGACATACTCTCTCTTCCTCTGTCAACACCCAGTGGCATAGTAACCTTTACACATTCCCAATAATATATCCCGACACATTTGAATATTTCTTTTGCCCACATACAAGACAATGTATTTTTTTTGTTTGATTGCATGTATCCTGCACAAGAACAATGGCAAGCAGGAACCGGTATTTCATTTCTTAACTAAACTTGTGAGGTTTGGTTTGTTTATAGATGTAACATATGTGTAGATAATATATCCCACAATGTTAGAAATGGTATAGTTTTATAGTTAACTTTGTTTATTGTAGGAAAAATATTCTGCTTACAAGCATAGATAAAGTTTGGTGGACTTAATTAACATTAAAACCAACTTAAGTTGTTTCTTTAAAATGTTTTGTATAAATTATTAATAGTCTTTGATAATATTGTTTTTAAAAATCCAAAGCATGTTCAAAAATTTTAGTTCTTTGAAGTTTAATAAGTTGATTTTTAGGTTGGGTGTAAAGGTGTGAAGGTCACACATCAGTGCAAAAGCTAAGTACAATTGGAAAGCCATTTATGTCAGGAAGGCCAACTTTAAACTGAGATACATGTATATTAGGTTGGATCTTTTTGACAAATTTGTTTTTAAATAAATTAGTGAGTCACAAGGTGTTGCAACGACATTATTAGCAATAAGCAAAAAATACTGTAGCAAATGCTGTGTGGTGTTCCATTTACTCAGTTTCTTTACTAATTTCAAATCAAATACATCCCTTTTATACCATTTATACCATTGCTTGTGGAAAAAAGGCTTGATTATCTAGTTCTCTTTTTTGTATTCAGACTGAATCTTGTATAAGTAAACATGTGTAAATCTTTTTGTTGTGATTTTGGTAATATCTTTATTAATCGGATATGATAGATAAGCTTAGATTATTTACTTACACATCAGAATGCACTGTATTACATGTTGCATGAGGCAACAAGCATCGTGTCATTTTCAATTTGCTTAAAGAAAAAAGTTTAACAACATTTGTCATATATGCCATGCATATTTGAAACCTAATGTCAAAATGTTTAATGTTTGAACCTAACCCCAGAGAAATTTCATATTATTCTGCTTACAAAAATCAAATTTATGTGAGCAGTGCATATTCATGTATATATATATTGGCCTATCTATCTATTATATCTTTTTGGAGAGTCTGGGCCAGAATCAAACCAACCTCTGGAGCTGTGTGACAACACTAGTGACCATCGCACCAAGGTTCCACTACATTTGTGTATATAGATTTTTTAAAATTGATTTACATATTGTATTATTGTTTTGACTTTAATTCTGTTTTCTTCTGGCTCCACTCGTACTCACAGAACACCTGAATGGGATGCCAGTCGATTTAAGGGCTAGGTTATTAGTCACAATTAAAGCATTAAGGAAAGAGAAGTGAAACATTATCCCAAATCTAGTGCATCCTTACATGTTGTAAAAATACTGTATAATGAAAGGTATCTTCATGTACTTCAAAGTTTTTGTTTTGTTTTTATTTGTGATGAACAAATTATTTCACGGACCTCAAAAAATTAACAAATGAACATTGAGTATGAGTTTTTAAAATTGTATTCATGCATCAGTAGTAATGGCATGAATGTCTTTCACCAGCCAAATTACTCCTACACCCTTGCTCTCAGACTCTCGTGCTCTTTCTCCCTCTCTCTTACCCTCTGTCTCTCAGTCTGTCTCCTTCGCACCTGCCATCTTGCTCTGCCATTGTGTGGCTCTGCAAACGTTTAACCGACATTGAATGCTGAGCCCCCTCTGATAAAGAGGAAGGGGGAGGACATTGAGAGAGAGAAAGGGCAGCCGGGAAAGGGCATATTCTTTCTCCCCTCTTCTTTCTCCACCCGATACAGCAAACGAAAGCCATAGCTTAGCATGTATTAGTGGGGCAGACATTCAAATACAAGCTTAAAACTGAGTATCTTTTATTGATAAAATCATACCAACTAGTTCTGAAAGTGTATGATAGGTTGAATGTTATCCATCCATTTGAACATACTTCACCTTTGGGGCTATTAAGCAGCCACATTCCTACTGGTCTTTGTTTAGCAAGTGGAATACACACTACTAATTGGCAATTGTTGTGCCTCTTTTGAGCACTCATATGCCCTCATAGCAGTTGGACGATCACTTGGGTGACAGGTTACTACAGGAACCTCGGCTTCCGTTGCTGATGCCTCACCCTTGTTTCCTGTGTCTTCTCCCTTCTTCAGCCCTCAGAGGTCATGGCCTTTAACCTTTATGGTCACATTATTGGATCAAACTCAGGGCTAGGCCAGGTCAGATCTATGGTAGTGATCACCTTGGTGTCTCTGTAAAGTTCTTCCACAGTGGGCAGGTTCTGTGAGGATGCAAGCCATGGTTATTCATCCTAAACTGTTGGAATGTAGGAATGTATGTCAGAGTATGAAATTCACATTATGTAAAATGCACCACAAATAGTAAAATTGCAGAGAGATTTAGAAAAAAAGCAGCATAGATAAAAAAAATAGAGGGAGAATGATTAGCTCACTCACTGGATAAAAGCTACATTCTCACATGTAAGCACACACATACAGCATATCCAAGGAAGCAGGAAAAAAACAATTACAGTTTCTCATTAAAATACTCTTAATCCTTTTATTTGAAACATCTTTACATAAGTATACACAATAAGGAGCAAGAAAGGAGGAGAATGCACAAGGAATAATTACTTATGTTATGGAGCCAGGGCTTTTATTTGGGGTGTCACTTATGATGTCACAGGCTGCCTGAGCTAATTTGAATTTAGACCTTTATCTCTGGCCTGCAGCAGATTTGAGTGACAGGCCACCAAGTGCTCATGCCACTGTCCTATTGATTTCTCTAAATCCCCAACAATAGCATTTGTATGCTTGTTTCTGTTATAATACAGATATGCCATTCGCAATGAAAGAGCGCGCAGACCAGAGGTAACTTATTGTGTGCCATGTAATGAGTGCGGTTTCAAATTGATATAATTCAGCTCCTCGTAGCCCAACACTAAGTACTTTCAAGTCTTTGTGGGAAATAATTGATTTTTTGTGCTTTGGGCACAAGGAAAACTATTATGATCTTTTTGAATAATGGCAGCGGAAGGCTCATGAATGATTTAAATTGGTATTAGAGGAAGAAGCCATGGTGGGAAGATAGTGAAGCAGCTTGACTGACAGATTGGAGCCTAGGCTGCTTGATTAGTCATTCTCTTAATGTGGTGACGAGTCTTAATTTGTGAAACAGACTTGTGGAGGGTATTAGCAGTTGTATACCCATGAGTGCACAGATTTAAAGAGGGGTCCTGACGATTGCTTAACTTTGGCAACCTCAATGAAACTTTGAACAGGGGGCATTTAGTGTTTTGGGTGGACAGAGTGATGGCCTTGAGCCTTGAGGAAGAGAGATGGAAAGAATTCTCATTTCAGAGTCTCCTTGTAATTATGCAGCGGACAGTCTAAAATGAACTCTACCTGTGCCAGCCATAGGGATTTGAGGCAGACGTTGATTGTTCTGGGTATCAGTGCGCCTTGGCATCGCTCTCTCATTGCTGTTAAACCCATTTTGTTTCCAGGTCTTTGTTTCTATTGGAGCAAAAGCATTTTCTTGGTTAACACAGCATGTTCAAATTTCATGCTCTTAACTGGTTTCATAGATAAATGTTTTGAGGTGCCTGGGAAATGTTGCTTATGTGGGTGTCAACACAGCAGACCCCACACTGTGCAAACCTGGTGTGTGTGCGTGCGCACGTATATGTGTGTTTAGAAGTGTGACTGTCTTTCAAAGACACTAGCTTTGCAGTGAGAATCCAGAGGCTTGTATCCAATGAGGTAATCCAATTCCACATTTCCATTCCACAAAAGGACTTAATCCAGTTGAAACCAGGACTAGCTTGAATAGCTTCATTTACCAGTGTGTGTACAATTGTCATCCCATGTGATGTTTGTGAAGTCATCTATCTAGAACACAATGGGGCAGCGTAAGACATTTGGATCATGCAAAAAATATGATCATTTATGAACACAGGGTAGTCACTGCTGTGTGCATGTTAACAATTAAATTACAGTGAAACACCACGTCATACTTATTTCATTACTATGTCTCATATTTAAATGTGGTCAACTGTAAAGAGAATCTATGTAGAGAGGAAGGCAATTTAACTGTATAAGAGTATACCCCACAGCTATAGATCTCATCTGGAAGCACAAACATGCAAACATTTTTCTTTTAAAAGGTATAGCCTAGTCAGCATATGTTTTATATTACATTATTGCCTGTAAAACCAGCGCGCTCACTGCGTGACTATGTATTGCATGTTCACCTTTGACAACCACTTGGCAAAAACACTCAAGTTAAGTCTAAAACACTCAATGGTATATATTTGCAGTAAAATACATAGTTCTGTTCATCTGCAAATTGCTACAACCAACACATATTTCTTTTATAGGAATAATCTGTGGATGTGAAGCCTACTGTTATTGTAAGACACTCACAGACTTTATAATAGCCAAAAAAAGTAAAGCTAGCTCTGGAAAGAAAGTATGGCAGCAGATAGGTATACACTAGGAGGAAGCGAACAAGAAATAAAGCCATGCTTTCACAGATACACAATGTGATTGGCCGGAGTTTAAAACTCATTCCCATGACACCCCAAGTTCCTGTGCTGTAGGTCATATACTCATATGAATTTTAAACTTTCTGACAAATGACATATTTTATCTAAACATTTTACCAAAAGGGTTTGTGAGTAGGATATTGTATAGGATATACTTATAGGATATATGTAATATAATAATATTTTTATGTAGCCACATGCTGCCTTGCCATTAATATACTACAACATTTTATCATAATTACCTATTGCCATTAATACTGATTATGAAAGTTTTTAATAACATTCCCAACCAGCTGCAGGCATGTGCCGCTTCTAAAAAGACAATTACTCCAACTGCAAAATAACACAGCGATGAAAATTAGGTAATTGAAATATTAGGTTGCATGTCATTTTGGTATATTCTCCATAGGATGCAGACTAATTATAAATTATAATATTGTTGACATGAATGTATTTGAGTTAGCATTTATCAAAAACAATATAATGATTGAAATCGCTGAAATCCCCTAGTGAAAACCAATTTATTTAAGTAGTACATGAAGTAAATTAAACCACTACATTAAACAGTAATTTCATCAGCTTGGTTCAAGTAAAGAAAATAGTCAGCTGCCATTTAAAAATAATTAAATGTAATGTTGTTAGCTGCGAGTGAAACGCTAAAGATTTGTCTGAGAAAATCTCGGTTGGGTGTAAGGGAGCGTGAAATTACACTCATACATATAGGACCATGGAACTGTGGGCACAAGCACATGCATGATTTTGTAAAAGACCACAAATAATGTGTCCGTACAAAGAGTTGCCACTTTCTAACAAATGAAAACACTGCATTGTACATTTAAAATCCCCTGTCTCTCTGTCTCTCTCTCTTTCTCTCTTTCTCTCCCTCTCTCTCTCTCTCTCTCTCTCTCTTCATTTAGTTGGTCATAACTAATAGTGTCTAATCTGTGAGAGGGAGTCTTGGGAGAATATTGGACAGTGTAAAGGTTAATCACCACTGCCTGGTTAGCCAAGGAAGACGGGCTAATTCCACCGAAGGCAAATGGCATGGGCTTGTTATCTGGGATGCCGATAAGGAGTGTTAATGTACCAGGCTGAATGGATGCTCAAGGGCCTGGTTCCCCTTATCAGCAAACTTTACAACGGGAGCCCCGGCAAGCGCACAACCCCTGTGGACACACAATAAGCACCTCATTTTACCTCTCAACCAGAACTATCGCTGCCCCCCTCCCCCCAAGCCACACACAGACACATGCATGCACACACAAATACACATAGACAGCACCACAAGAAGCAGGGGTATTATGAGTGTGGGCTAATTGGAAGATCTAATGCATTAACAGATAAAATACTTTGGCTGGAAGCCTAAAGCGTGGATCAGGACAACATTGGACAGCTATCTGGCCTTGTCACACACTCTGAGATTTCCATACACAGCACGAGCAATTATCCAAAACACATCACTGTTTGTGCTACAACATACTCCCTGCCAATGTGGCAGCCGGAGGAAATTACAGCAGCTTTGTGTGTGTGTATGTATGTGTATGTGTGTGTGTGTAAGAGCAAAAGCGAGAGATTTAGTGGGGCAACAGAGGGGAAATTGGCTCAATGTTTTTCTGATTGTGTTTGTGTATTTATTAGCACAAGAAGAGAATTGGCTCAGAGGCCCTGTGTGTGTGTGTGTGTGTGTGTGTGTGTGTGTGTGTGTGTGTGTGTGTGTGTGTGTTGGATGTGTGTTTAGGGAGGTGAAAACTGGCATGTCTTACTGGTGAGGGAATCCACAGACAAAGACATTAAGGTAGAGAGTTGTTTGTTGCTGATTAATCAAACCATGGATTTTTTTCTATCATTAATTGTTGTCATATTTTACACAGATGTAAATATTTGGTCATTTATATTATTTACTCTTCCTGTAGCATACAGCATAAAAAGATGAACCCAACATACAGCAAGCAAATAAACAATTAAATAGCAATAGTTGGGTCTATTTTTCTATTTCTGTGCTTTGTGGATGTTAAAAATATTGTAAAACACTACTCACAACAATTAGGGGATATCACATTATGGGATTTGTGAGCAGTATATATAGATATATATATTAACTTGCATCCAAATTAAAAACTCATTAAAGTCCCATAACATTTACACAGCTAATATTTACACTGAATTTAGTTTGTTTTGGCTGAGTTATAATAATATGATGCTCTGCTGTCTATTTGTTTGTTTTGAGCTTTTATTGTGGTTTAACCTTTCATAGAGCGAGTCAGCTCTTCGAATTTCAGGGATTTTACTTGCAAATTGTGGTTTTTTTAAAAGCTTGCCAACACTGGATAAAAGGAAGCATTTCTAAGAGCTGCAGTGTGGAGTCAGAAGCCTTGAGAATAGTCAGTGTGAATAGCACACTATCATTTTCTGGCAAGACTTTGTGTGTACAAGCGCTGGCTCTAAAGTACGAGGATGCTTTGCTATGGGACATGCGTACTTATATGTCTTGCAGTATTTTCTATTTTTACTCACTAGAAGTGTGTCATCAATGTCAATGTGTGCTTTGCCTAGGGATAGGTGCTAAATAAACAAGAACACAATGAAAAAAATGTAGAATGCAGTGTTATGTCTACACATTACTACACATTATGTTATAGGGCAATCCCACTGCTTGTAATGATTTGTCACTGCGTCATTTTGTGTATTGTTTGTGATATAAAGTTAAAATATAAAGTGAACTTACCCTGATAATATTTAAAATGTAAAAATGTATAAATTATTTGCTTTACATTATGCTAGTTTTCTTACATTTTGATATTGTATTTATAAACAGCAGAACTGTCCCCCCTTCACAGACCTGACCTTCACAGCAGGAGGTCCAGGGATTGATCCCAGGGCCCTTTCTGTATGTCTGGACTGTATGTCTTCCCAATGTCCACTTTTGTTCACTATGTCCAAAGACATGCATTAGGTTTACTGATTATTCCAAATTTACCCCAGCCTGCAAATACATGAGACTATATAACCTTGAGTACTGATGTTACCCTATGTCTGTCATTGAATGGACTTTGATGCTGAAGAGCGACATTACATAAAACAAGCAAGCAAACTTTGCTGAATTTTTCAAGTTCAGTCAGATTTTATGGTGAGCAGTACTGGACTGCTCTCTTCAGTTCCATTCATAAATTTTCAGATTTGGGCTTTGAATTGGCTACTTCATATTACTGTATTTCGCTTTGTCTTGTGTGTAACTGGTTTGTGTAGGGTGCCAGGCTGGAAGATAAGCCACCTGCTCATCTCCAGCTGTCAAGCAGAGGGCTACAGGTTTTCCACACACATCTCTACGTACTTGGCAGCATCAAATGTTCCTTCAATCCTGACCAATTGCAATGTGCATCCTAAAGAATAAAACTTCCACATCATGTGACCCCCACACTTGACAGTAGGTGTAGTGTATTTTGGTGCTGTCCAGTGTCTGGTTTTCTTCAAATATAATGCTTGGATTTCAGCATTATTGAATCTTTTATCTGACCATAAGTCCTCATTTCTACATGGTATTAGAAAAAGGTAATTAAGGCAGTGTGACACTTTTTTCAAATGAGGATTTTTCTTGCCAACCCTGCCATACATCTCAGCTTTGTGTATAGTGGGTATCATATAGTGGGTGATACACAATATACTGTTTTTTATTTTATTGGAGCTTTGAATTTATTTCAAGCTTTTGTCATAGTGACATTGCTGAAGACTGTAATATGAAAAGGGACACTAACAACGAATGATCTATGTGTAAGATAAATAGCATTTAAACATTTCTGTCTGATTAAGGCAGGACAATTTTAATCTGAAATAATATGGATTTGCATATTAAAGCACACAGACACCAGTCAAAAGCTCTACTTTATACAGACATAATAGACAGTTATATCATTTAATATTCACTGTATTAAAAAGATAATATATTATGATCATTTGGGACTATATCCATGTGATAATGATAGCATAATAAAACATACCCTGACTCATGTACTTGAGCTGAGTCATGAAAGTATATTTTAAACATATTAATTGCATTATAATTACTTAATTTATTCTTTGGTTATATAAAACACAAATTTAATATTAGTGTGATACTTAATTTAGGTAATGATATCCAATGCAATTAGTTATTTTACTTTTTACTTTTTTATTTTTTTTATTTGAATTGGTAATAAAAGGATTTTTTTGTAATGTAGTACTGAATCTTTGGTCTCCAAATGTTTTTATGTCAAAATGTATGAGCAGTATTCTTGTATACATTTCTTAATTACTATAACAGTATAATAAATGGACCTACAGGTAGAGCTCCTGATGGAATCATGCCCACGGGCATAGCCTACAAGCTGGTAGCTAACTGGATAAATGGTCATGGGTCCTCACAGTCAGATCAATTTCATACTTTACAAAGATGTGTCATTTGTGCCATTTTGTTGTGGGGGACCACATGTCGTTGCATTATTGTGCTGACACGCTGTTAAATCGGATTTTCTGCTCATATGGAAATCGTGTGTCACCCTTACTGAATTAGCCTGCTTTTACATGTTCTTTTCTGTTTCCTATCTGCTCTGATGTGGCATTACAGGGCAGACATAGCCCCAAGGAATATCCCTCACACTACATGCCTTCACTCAGTTCAGGGCTCAGAGTTTTTTTGCCCCTGACCAGTCTTGCTCATTTTGAGTTAGTGCTTGTTCATCTCAATATTAAGCCATATTAGACTTGGGAGCCATGATACTGTTCTGAAGCCAATGAAGGCACTTGGCTTTGTATATGTGTGCAAGTGTGCCTGTATTAGTTCCTTTAAAATCTCATTTCAAACAGGTGAAACTCTTATTCCCAGACACAGCTGTGCACTGCACCCCCTGCAGAGAGGTATTTTTTATTCATGCCAGTGCTGCAAAGAAAACCAAAGGTTTGTACAGGGCTTAGTTTAAAAGTAGAAAGGATACAGAAAACAAGAGTGAAGGGAGTATAGAGAATAATCCTGATGCACAGAATCTGTGCAGAATCTGAATCTGAGTTACTACACTGCTTCCAAAAATTAGGATAAAATTAAATATTCCCAATAAATTACCCCGGAGTGCCAGATTGGCACAATGGTCTCAGAGATGGCACCACTTCAGAATAAAGCTGTTCCTTAAGGATTCGACTCGACTAGGCATGGGAAATCTCAGATCTGCAAATGTTTGAAAGTATCTTTCCACTTAAAAATCTAAACCACATCAAATAAGAAACTTTTTTATTATGTTTTTAAGTTAATAGCCAGCTTTAATTGATTTCCAGAGCCATTGTATAGGTTGAGAGAAATGAAACAAGGCATTGCAACAAATATTTGCAACCACAAGTCAGAAAATGTTGGGACAGTATGGACTTATATATAAATGCACAGTGTTTCTTACATGTACTTTTACTTTTATTCACTACAGATAGTATGAACCCAATATATTTTATGTTTTGTCTACTTAAATGAATTTCATTTGTTAATGAACGTACAGTATATTCCTGCATCAGGTCTGCAAGAGATTCCAAGCTCATTTGTTAAAAGTTGGGCCGGGGGCAATTTAGATGTAGCAATGAATAAAAAATAATGATGTGATTTTAAACAGGTGATGTTAACAAATGATTATAACCATCCAAAATATATGATTACAAACATCCAAGAAAGACTAAGACTCTGATGATTACTTTATAGGATTTCCAAATGTCAGCCTTAACTTTCTGATTTGACTTGTTTTGCATTGCATTGTTGATAAATGTATGAACGTCCCAGGATAATATGCCATCTTGAAGGAATTAATGTTGCTATAAAATATCAATGTACTTTTCTGCATTAATGCTGCCATCACAGAAATGAAATGACCATTGTCAAGGGTATATATATATATATATATATATATATATATCGAATTGGAACAACCTCACCTGATGGATCATCGATCTCCGCACATTTCTGTCTTTCATCGATGTGATCCATAAAGTATTTCCGCAGGTTAGTGGAGTAGTTTTCCATTGCTCCCACCCCTCTCCATATCTGGGCAGCTGTTTCCAGTTACACGGCTGAGGTGTTTTTCATACACAAGCCAATGACAATTTAGAGACACAAGTTAACCTAACATGCATGTCTTTGGACTGTGGGAGGAAATCGGAGTACCCGGAGTACAGGAGGACAAGAAGACTCCACACAGAAAGGACCCAGGGAATTAACCCGGAACCTTCTTGTTGTGAGGGAGGGATGCTACCAACCGAGCTGCCCATATACATAAATATATATATATATACAGTCGAATCTGATTAATTGGACCACCGGTCAATAGGACCAGCCGCTTATTCGGACCGAATCCTAAAGTACTGAAACAAATCCTATTATATACGTGTAATGTTATTCTTATTTGGACTAAAATTCCATTTAATCGGACCAAAGAACATGAGAGCGAATAAGAAAAAGAAGCCACAAGTCGACACTTAGAGCGGATGCAAAGTGGATCAGTGAGATATGGGAGGATTTTTGGGATCCCCGGGAGAATTTATGCTTTTATCAAAGGTCAGGAAATCCAAAAAATTGTGTTGACAAGAGCAAAACCAGCGGGAGGTGACCACGCCCACCACTTTCTTGATTTTGTTCAAGTGCAGTCCGTCAAGAGAAGGTATCAGATCCCACTGGATAAGTTCTTCAAACGTTGACTGAAATTTAGTAAGAACTTGTTTTTCACAGTATTATGCTTCGCATGCTGAGTATTTATACATTGTGTTGTAGATCATTTCGAAAAACTTGTTTACAAATTTATTTTCAATGAACAAGGTTCATAAGCAGTAGTTCTTGTTTGTACGTTCGCTATACGTGTATATCGCACAATTAAGGTTTAATAAACATTTAATAAGTTACATAAATTATAGCATGTCTTGTAACATAGGGCATGTTTGTTTAATCGGACCAGCCGGTTATTAAAACCAAAACCATCGCGTCCCGATGTGGTCCCATTAACCAGAATCGACTGTGTATACATACAATATTTGTATTTTACATGCTATCTCAACTTTTTCTGCTTTTGTGGTTGTGAACCCCTAAGTATATATGTGTCTCTGGGCCCAGGTTCAGTCTCACACAGACATTTGTTCTGATGCATGCACACAATAAGCTCTAGCATCGCTGTCCAAGAGGCAAGCAGCTCTTTCCATATTGTCAAACAAGCACCATCTTCTCTCTCTCTCTCGCTCTCTCTCTCTCTCTCTCTCTCTCTCTCTCTCTCTCTGTCTCTCTCTCTAATCTAAAACTCTTTTCTTGTTCCCCTTATTGTCTGTAACAATTGGCAGATGTAGCATTTAATTAAAGGCGGTATCTCCTCGGGGCTGCCTGGCCTAACGATGGCTTTGTGAAGGAGGTTGCATTACAATTTGCTGAGGAACATGATTTGAGAGAGAGAGAGAGAGAGAGAGAGAGAGAGAGAGAGAGAGAGAGCAGGCAGGGGAATCAGAGAAAGTAATTTCTGGATTCCAGTTGAAAAAGGTGAAATGCTTTTTAATGACTGTGGTTTGTGATAAGACTGAGTCAAGGGGGGTGGGGGGTTGTCAGAGTAATAAACTTGCAGATTGGTATCGTATGCAGTGCACTTAAACGCTGTGTGCTGTTGAGGACTTAATTTGCCACCAAGGCGCAGGGTCACTGTCACCAGGTGTGATTTCTCTATTCCAGATGCCAGCCCTGTTTGCTGCTTCCACTGACAATTTGAAATGAGCAAACATGGATGTATCCACAAGCATAAGTTCTTGAGAAGCGATTAATAAATGCTAATAAATATAACACATGAGTGGGCAGTATCCTTACAGCTAAAATATTTTAATAACAAAACCCAGATAAGACAGGAAGGAAGATGCCATGCATTCTGATCTACAGGTCATGTGCTTTGACACTATATATATTGCTCTTCCTTGTCTCAGTTTGAATTCAGCGACTTTCTAAGCTATGATTAGTCTTCTCCATGGTTACTACTCTAATACGTATTTGGTAGCATGACCTCACTGTCATCTCCTTTTAGTGGGAAAGGATGATTGACATACAAACAGAAACACAAGTGCTACAATTATGGACCCATAAGAGAACATGAGTGTTACCATGGCTCACTCAGACTAGTTTTAAAATAGTGCAGGCTCAGAACATGCAGAAGCTACTGTATTGTATTTGTATGTATATATGAAGTATATGCATATCTGTTTTAAATACTTGTCAATACATTTTTATATTCATACCATACATCACTGAGAATACTTACTGAATTTATTTGGAAAGTACACCCCTTAACATGGATCTGAAGTGAGAGCATATTTAACAACGCAGATCTCAAAAAGTGCAAAATTAGTCACATAAGGTACCATTTCTATTAAAATGGAATATATCAAAGCATTAAAACAAGTTGTATAAAAGCATACACTACTGGTAGTAAAGTAAAACTATTTTCCAGTTTTATATTAATATGTACACAGTTACAACTGTGCATATGCTGTGCAATGCATATCCCAATGTGAATTAAAGAAGCACTAAGCAAATTAACAATTATGTGAATATAATAGCCAGACATCCTCAAGGCATTCTGGGAAACAAATATTGTTTGATAAATGTTGCTTGTAAGTTCTTTCAAACACTATTGCATAACTTCCCCCAACTTTACTGCACCTGTAAGTTTCTCTGTTTTCTCATTCTCGGTTTACATTTATGTTATTTAGCAGACGCCCTAATCCAGAGCGACTTATAATTCATACCATCTTACAATCCAAGCAATTGTAGGTTAAGGGCCTTGCTCAGGGACCCAACTGTGGTAGCTTGGTAGAGGTGGGGTTTGAACCCTGGGTCTTCTAGTCCAGTCCTAACCCTAGTCCCAATTCAGCTAGATGGGGTTTAAGACTAAAAACTATGCTGGTCATTCCATGGTTTGAAGCCTAGCATCTGGTTCTATTCTTTTAAGGCACTTCTGACATAGAATGAGGTATCGTTTTATGTTAAACAAGGATGAACATACGACCAATTAGAAATACAGTGGGTACAGAAAGTATTCAGATGCAGCCATTTGCCGAAGTCTAAAAAGTTCATCTTATTTCTTATTAATGTACACTCAGCATCCCGTCTTGACAGAAAAAAGCAGACATATAAAGTTTTGTAAATTTATTAAAAAAAAGAAAAATTGAAATATCACATGGTCATAAGTATTCAGACCCTTTGCTGTGACACTCACAAGCTTCTTCTTATCCATCTTGAGATGGTTCTACTTCTTCATTGGAGCCCAGCTGTGTTTAACTGGACTGATTGGACTTGATTAGGAAAGGCACACACCTGTCTATATAAGCTCACAGTGCATGTCAATGCAAATGAGAATCATGAGATTGAAGGAACTGCCCAAAGAGCTCAGAGACAAAATTGTGGCACAGATCTGGCCATGGTTACAAAAAAATCTGCACCACTCAAGGTTACTAAGAGCACAGTGGCCTCCATAATCCTTACATGGAAGAAGACCTGGCCGTCCAGTCAAACTGAGCAATTGTGGGAGAAGAGCTTACTATAACAAAAGATTACTGTGGCTGAGCTCCAGAGATGCAGTAGGGAGATGGGAGAAAGTTCCACAAAGTCAACTATCACTGCAGCCCT
>JAUZST010004317.1:0-16407 GCA_034779995.1 Parotocinclus haroldoi | reverse complement strand
CACACACACACACACACACACACACACACACACACACACACACACACACACACACACACACACACACAAGGTTACATGAATACAGAAGGTCATATATCTCTAATCATACGTAGTGTGTATATACGCTCAAGACGATGCAAGTTTTAAGTAGGTAATTAACCAAACGAGCATGTCTTTGGACTGTGGGAGGAAATCGTAGTACCCTGAGAAAACCTACACCGACACAGGGAGGACATGCAAACTCCGTACAGAAAGGACTCGGGCCGCTCCACCCTGGGCGTTGAACCCAGGACCTTCTTGCAGTGGGGCAGCGGTGCTACTCACAGAGTCACCGTGCGGCCCCTAAAACTAAGTAGAGGAGTTTTTAAAAGAAGAACAGTGAAGAAAAAAAAAACAGTGAAGCTGCAGTTTATTGGACAAAAAGGCAGTGAGGGTTTCAGAGAGTCAGTGGCTATAGTTTGGGTTAAATATCATCAAAGTATATTGTTAAAGTAATAAAGTATATTATCAGAGTTACTGCATTACTGACTGTCTAGTGATGAGAGATTTGGCAGCATGTATAAAAAAAAAGAAGTATATTTTTTAAAAGGTGGATTGATGAATGGATGGATGGATGGATAGGTGGATGAAAACATGGATGAATAGATGGATGGATAGGTGGATGGATGGATAGGTGAATGAAAACATGGATGGAGAGATGGACGGATAGGTGGACAGACGGATAAAGAGGTGGATGAACGGATAGGTGAACAGACGGATAGGTGGATGGGTAAATAGATGGACGGACGGATAGGGGGACGGACGGATAGGGGGACGGATAAATAGGTGGATGGATGGATAGATGGATGGACGGATAGATGGATGGACGGATAGGGGGACGGATAAATAGGTGGATGGACGGATAGGTGGATGGACGGATAGGTGGATGGACGGATAGGTGGATGGACGGATAGGGGAACGGATAAATAGGTGGATGGACGGATAGGTGGATGGACGGATAGGTGGATGGGTAAATAGATGGACGGACGGATAAATAGGTGGACGGACGGATAAAGGTGGATGAACGGATAGGTGGATGGGTAAATAGATGGATGGACGGATAGGTGGATGGACGGATAGGTGGATGGACGGATAGGTGGATGGGTAAATAGGTGGATGGACGGATAAATAGATCGATAGATCGACGTATTTTGTATACATTGGTTGCTCATGTCTGAAAATGTTTTTGTTCCGTCTCCGTTGTCATTTATATGATTTGCAGATGATCCATGTAGTTGTTAAACCACTTGCCCTTCGCGTTTGCTGAATCTGTACGCCTTTTCCTCAATAAAAGACACCCTGCTTCAGCTGCTTTTTAAAGACTTGAGTAAAATATATTTTTCATTCTTCAACTTTTACTGGAGTATTTTTTTTTATCAGATTAGTAGTACATTTATTTAAAGAACACAAATTATAGGAACGGTCCGACATACTCAAATTAACTCGAACAAAAACCTGAACGGACGTTCACATTTTGTTAACAGGTCTTCCTAGTTGTGTCCATGTTACCATATTTATTTCTTTCCTTCCAGGAGACCTATGGGCAGAACAGATTAGTCATTCATTCTCTGCCACACCTACATGCCACTTAACCACTGAGCAATAGAGCCGCATCGAAATTGACATGAGCAGGTCTTTGAATAGTGTTTAATCAAACGCTGGTGCCAGATTTATGAATACTATTGTGTACAGAGTATCGTGATTCAATAAATCACTCTGTTAAGGCACTAATGCGGTTTGAAAGAGCGTATTTTTATGCGAGATTGGGGCCTCTACCCTCTGCAGCAAATAAATACACAACGTGTTTGGATAAAAACAGAACACAGAAAAATAAACAGACAAACTCTGCTATCCTACCCAATATTGTGGACTCGGTACGTCATATCAAGCAGATGTGCCTCATAAATCTGAGATGAATCATTGTTTTTCCAGTGTGTGCGTCTTTGTGAGGGCTGAATGTTCTCAAAACAACTGCGATGCCTAAAAAAGCAGGGATATTAGGACATTTGGCTGGTTCTGGCAGACAAGAGCGCAATTTTACAAAACGAAAGCTTTCATTTGAAACACAGATGCAGTCATACATGAGAGGGAAAGAGAGAGAGAAAATAAAAGAATGTCTGATGACTGATGAGGTATTGATTTTACAAAGCTAAACATTTTATATATGAATAAAGGCAATATGTGCAGTGTGAGTGTACGCCTGAGTGCAGAGCTCGGCTACTCAGCAGGGGCTGTAATCTCTCAGGGGTACAGGGCTGTATTAAGTTCGGGAATCACTCAGCTAGAGGAATTGGTGTTCAGTTTGGAGCGCAACAGTAATAATTTTGCTTTTTTTTTGGGGTAGAATTACTCATTTTGCGATCGGTTGCACAAATTGTCTAGTAAGGTCTTCACTTTAAAAAGCAAAAGCTTAAATATACACAAAGGGACTGATGCAATGAGGGTTTAATGAGCTGGAAACGCATCTGAATACACACTTGCGGCCTAGAAAGCTTTTCCAAAGCAGTTATCCTACATGGTTAGTTAGCTCATCATGCTGGAGCCTAATACAACTTACAGACCAACGGTATAGATTAAGAGAAAAAAAACTTTTACTTGAGAAGCAGCCGTTTAGACTAGCCTGAGGTAGACAGGCAGTCAAAGATCTGGCTAATTGCCTTCTCGTCACAATGGATAATACTAATGATGCAGCAAATTAAACAAGTCTTGAGAGGAACCAACAGATTTGACCACACTAATCCAAAATCCAAAGGTTTGGGTTATTTTTTTTTTTTCCAATTTGTATATTTGAGGACTCATAACTAAACACATTTTTACTAACGCAGTTAAGTATTTTTTGGAGGTTGAAAGGGGGTTGAATGCATCGGTACTTAATACATACCCGTCTGTGCAAACGGACAAACCTGTTTATCAGTGCTTATTTTTATACTTCCCCCTTACACACGTGTTTCAGTTCTCCAATCGGGCCTCGAGACCACTCGCTCTCTGGGTCAGGGGGACTCGGACGTTGTTGACGAGGCTAGCCGAGCCCAATGTGACCATCTGAGGTAAAGTTAATTTAAAAAAAAATTAAAAATCAAACTATTTTCTGTCGTTATTGAATAGCAACAATGCATTCAAACAGGAGGTTTGGGGCAACAGTCCTTTCTCTACATGCGCAAATAAAATACGTCCACTGATCGACGACCAGGGAGAAACTTAGAATAGGTATTTTAAAATAGTTACTTTGGCTGGTGTGCAAAATCCGGAATTATACCCAAGTTATGTGAAACACTGAATTTCTATGCAATTGACTAAAAATAAAAAAACATTCAGATATATGTCAATCCACAAAAAAACCCCCACATATAATGTATAATAATTGATAATGGATTTAGAGGGACATACAAACTAATTCAACTTCTTCAATTATCTTGAGTCAATCTTGACTACATGACTGCATCTTTACATGTTCGTAAAGATCTTTTAATTCTTTACAGGACCTGCTTTATCGCTTAGCAGCATTTCAAACCCTTCAGACTGAAAATGAATACCACTCAGAGTTTCTTCAGGATGCAACTTCTCATCGCGACCTTCCTTCTTCCACCAACAAAACCACTTCCGCATCACTTTCTCGGCGTTTTTGCCTTTTTTTTTTTTTTTTTTTTTTGCCCGTCGACCCATTTTGCCCACAGCTTTTGCTCAGCACCAAATTAATTATTACACGGCTGCACTATCAGACCTCATTCTGAAAATGCCTGAAACAACATATAAAATGAATAACCACCACTTTCAATTGGAAATTAAGCCCCTTCACTCCATCACTACTCTGTAATCCAAGGCCAAATTATCTTTCCATCTCCCCTTCCGATTTTCATTTTCACGCGCTAGTAGAGTCCCCTACCCTTCACACGGTGGTACAGCCTGTGCATATGACACACTTTTTCCTCATTCCACCTTGACACTGACATTTATGTTCATTTGTTCCATGTCATCGTTGGGCATCTGGAGAGGCTGGTCCCCCCTTTTTGAATATTTTTTATCTAGTGTGACAATCACACTTATGCAAATGACATGCCAAGGGGACCGAGAGTTAGGCAAATACACAAAGCGGATGGGAGGACAAAGAGATGTTTACCTCGGCCGTCCCATATGCTGTGGGGACTAAGGCGAGCTCGGATAGGTGAGAGACACTGTAGTACGGTCATCTATTTAGGACACCATTAGGCTGTCAGCATTGCAGATCAGGTCCCGGGCAGAAATACTGGATCAGTTTTACGTCCAATTCAACCCACTGCCGGATACATCATGCAACTCGTTTACAATTGTAATGTCTGCTACCTCTTTCCAAAACTTAGTGACAGAAGCTTTCAAAGATGAATTTTGAAAGGGGGTCAGTATTAGCTTAGCATTGGGGTACATTTCACAAGCATCTTGCACTCACAGAAGGTTTTAGAGACAAACTGGTAAGAATTAACTGAAGAAAATATGGAGGAAAACGAGATTTTCTTGGCCCTTTCTTTTGGCCAATTTCATTCCGTTTAAGAATTAAATGACAGCGTACAGAAACAAAAGCAGGGGCTTGTAATGCATAATGTTTATTAACAAATTAAGCAAACCATACAAAAGATTAAATATCCCAGATTCATAAAGAAAGGTCAAAATAAATGTAAAAAAAAAAAAAAGGTGTGTGTGTTTGTTTTTGTTTTTTTTTAAATACGGATTTTCCATACTGTCCCAACTTTTTCTGTTTTGGGCTTGTAATTTACTGAACAATATACTGAAAGTGAAACGCACTTCATTTCCACTCTCTTACTGCATTTCCCAGCGTTCATCACTCTTGCCACGACTCACTGAGCCCTAACGCACTGCCGACTTCCTCATCAGAGTGCAGGAGAGTATCGCACTGCGTACAGCTTGCCTGGAAAAATTTCAACGTGTTTACATGTATTTTCAGATTCCATTCATAAGGCCAAAATATCGTAAGTCAGACCATCAAAAACTAGGGAGTACCTCTGTTAACGACATTCAGTCTGGCCAAAATCTAGATCTTGTCTGGGTGTTTTTTCAAAACGTCCTCTAAAATTGAGAACTGGCTACAAATATTGAAAGAGAGAGACCACAAAGAAATTTTAGGCGCTCTGCTTTCAATGTCATACCAGTGAATCTCATGTGTTTCGCTGCTATTTCTGTTTTCAGCCTCAGGGTCCTTAAGTCCTTTTCCTCTGACCTTTCATACTAAAAAAATAAAGTATCTCCAAAATTGGAGTTGCTATTTCACATTAAAAGCCAGCTTTGCTTTTGAGGCCCATCAGTGATGATCAGCTGCTAAAACAGTGACAGGAGAGGAGAGTCCTCCAGCACATCCTGCATTGTAGGCACTTCCAGTTCAGAAATCTAATACGCACTCTGTAAGGTAGTGCATTATTAGATTTTTAAGCAATAGTCGGTGTAATATTCACGCACACATTCTACCCCGGTCTGTCTCGCACGTACATGTGCATATACCAACACGCATACACACACAAACACTTGTGAACACACTCCCCCAGGGCTTAGAGAAGAATACTGTGCAGATCCCGAGACCTTCAGTGAGCAGTGTGCCATCCCTTCTCACCTCACTTACAGAGGCAGACACTCCTCCACCCGCCGAGGTCTTTAATCCGCCGCCCAAGTCCCATCGGCAAGGATCATTGAGCTAATTAATAATGTGGCACAGAGAGGGATGGGAGTCATTAAGAAGGTGCGGCTGCACTCCACTCCACTCCCTCCTCTCTTTTCTCTCTTCCCTTCTTGCACAGGGGCTGATGGGAAGGCAGAGGGAGATTACAGATGCACAGGTTTGCTTGAGCACACAAGCCTCCAAGGTATAATTCTCCACAATCGAGGGAACAACAAAACATCCCACAATAGTACATGAGCCAGGCATGAACGCCAAACCGGCCACGACATCGTGCCGGAACAAGGGTGATTTTGGTTTAACGTCCTCATTATGCGTCCTCGTTAGCAGACTGGAAAATGTGCGGAGTGGACATAATTAGAAGCAGAAGTGATGCTCTTGCAGGTGTTTTTAAAAAAAAAAAAAAAAAAAAAAAGAGTGGCATCAGTTTCAACTCACCAAGTCCTTACGAGCTCTACTGCCTATTTCACTTCCTTTAATCACTGGAAATCACAAAATATGATCAATTCTTCTAAACACCCACGATTAAGAGCTAACATAGCTACCTAAAGTCAGACGCATTTTCAAACTGTAGCTCTCGCAGCATCATTGGTCACATAGAAAAGGTTTGAGAAGGCCGGACGCCCTTATCCAGAGCGACTTTCATCTGATACAATCTTAAAGACATTATGGGTTAAGGGCCTTGCTCAAGGACCCAAAAGAGGTCAGATTAGAGGACTGCCGGCTGCTTAAAATAACTTAATAAAACAAGTGAAATTTGCCCTTAAGATTGTCCTTAAACATCGCGTAAAGTTAAGCATTTTACAGGGGGAAAAAGGTTTTCGTAAGGGAAATCGATTTAAGCTCCTAAATGTTCCCTTAAGTATCAAATGTCCCACAAGTAATCCCTTACAAACCGTTAAGCGTTCCATAAAGCTCCTTAATGGTAAATTACGCTAAAGCTCATCTTAATGCTCGAAAGACAGAATATTCCAGAATAGTTCTGAAGTTTCTTGAAGGTCTTTGAAATAAGAAAATTGATTATTATTAATATAATTGAATAGGTGTGGTTGATTTTTTTTATTATTTATTACTATTGATGTCGTTATTAACTTGAGATTGTGTGCGTGTTTGGGTCTTTTGACTGCTCCATTATTTCCATTTTGGTTAAAAAAAACAAACTAACAAACAAAAAAAAAAAAAAAAAAAAAATTGACACAGCTTTGTGTTCAGTTCAGGATTTTTAGTCATGGAAACAGAACTTTATGGCAACAAAACTTGAGTTCCAGCAGTAAACCCCTGACTGTTTTTCCTTACTTAACTGCAATCTATGAGGGATTTTCTGTAACACACTAAAGTCAAGAAACCAAGCTGGCTTATGGAACGCATTCCCGTCTTAGCTGTTGATCTGAGCGATGCTAATGATGTACAAGGCTGCGGCCCTTAACTCACTAAGACCAAACACGCCTGAATAAACTCATCAATAGCTGGATTTGGATTTTGTAGGTTGGATAGAACAGGGAACTCAAACCGTAAAAGGACTCTAGGCCAAAAATTGGCACCAACATTAACGTGATAACTGTTTACGGCGAAATGTGAAGAATGTCAAGACATCGGGCTGATCTCGGTCTCTGCCTGTGTGGAGTTTGCTCTTGGTACTCCAGTTTCCTCCCACAACCCAAAGGCATGTGCGTTAGGCCGACTGGCTTCTCTTAACAAGTGCCCTTAACATGTGTGCGCCCTACGATGGACAAGAGCCATGTTCCTGTGTAGGGCCCTGTGCCACCGGCCAGACACCAACTTTCCGACTACCCTAACCAAAATAATGCGGATACAAAATTTTTTTAAAAAATAGAACAATGGTCAAAAGCTGGAACCACATCCTTCCAACTATGCTGTTAAAGTATGGGACAAACGCAACCATTAAACGGCCCTGTCCAGATGATAATGAGAACACTGGAAGATAGAAAGAAGCAAACAGAAAGAAGCGGCCTGTAAACGAAAAGTTCTTCAATTCGTACGAGTTCACTACAGAAGATTCAATTCATACAATACTGTGTTGTGTTTTGTGTGGCGCCACCTTGCCCTGACACTTCTTAGCCAGGCAGATACTTTTGAGGAATTGTTTTCAAGAAGCAGTTGTGACAGACAGACAAGACATAAAAAGAGAGACAAACTGAGTGTGATCAACAGAGAGACGAGAAAGCAGACACAGAGCGAGCGAGCACTTTGTATAATAGGCAGCTCTCGCTAATGAAAGGAAACAAGAGCAGCAATTAGTAGTGTAAACAAAGCGCTGCAAGAGGAGAGGCCGGATCTGCTCTCACTCCCCTGACAGCCAGCCCACTAACAGGCAGCAGTGAAACTAATTGGAATAACCGGGAAGTGAGACAAAATCAATTGGAACACGGGCATGCTACCAGGCAGATTATTCAGTGGCCTGTGCCAGAACCCTGGGGATGAGAACACCGGTAGCACGGCTAAGGAGCAAAGAGAGGCCTCGGCAATCCCGGGATGCAATAAATTTATGTCATTTACGTCAATGACATAAACGTAAATAGGTATCCCTAGACATGCGCAGCTACGTAAACCCCGCCCGTGCACATACCTGAATCTGGAATCCTGCTGCTTACATACAGATGGGCTGTAGGTCTCGGTGCAGGAAAACAAACGTTATTACAGGTGCCGGTTAGGGGAGTATCATGGTATAAAAGAGCACAGTTTACCTGCAGGGTTACCTCAACCAAACCACCCAGCCTAGACATTGCACGTCCTGCCCAGGGTGTCAAGTAGAACAGCTGTTCTCGGCAGCTGCCTTTTACCTCCAAGCCATAAGAGATGTGGCTGAGGAATGCTGAGCTGCGGTTGAGGAACCAGGGGTGACTGCATACAATATAATAAAAGTCAATCGATGCCCTGCTCACCAACAGCATAATATGATAGATACATGTGATCTTAGTACATATATAATGTGTATTTATGCAGCACTGACGTTCTACAAACCAGCAAAGTCCTAACCAAAATCAGGAGTGGCTGAGATCAAGACGAGACCAAGCTTTTTTTTTTTTTTTTTTTTTTTAAATCACACAAGATCAAAAAGTAAAATTCTAAAAAAGATTGGTCATGAGCGTGCCGGTGCCTGGCTGGCGACACGAGGTGCCGATCCATCGTAGGGTGGGCACACACACTCTGACTAAGGGCACTTTGGAAACACCAAATAACCTAGCACGCGTCTTTGGAACGTCGAGAAAACCCACACGTGCAAACTCCACAAAGTTCGAGTCCAGGGTCGGGATAGAACCATGGATCTTGAAGCTGTGAAGTGGCAGCGGGGACCACGGCATCACTGTGCCACCCTGCTTCGCATTCATTAGACGTTATATATGAACGAATAATAAAAGCATCAGATATTTTTTCCAATAGAACAGACAAAAAAAAAAAGATGAAAAAAAAAGTATAAAATTTTAATCTGCTGATTTGATTATTCTGTTTCCATGGGTTGATGAGTTGATAATTCACGCATTGGACTTGGCTGTTCTCAAATACAACGAGTCCACCTTACCATGAGACGGAGACGAGTCCAAATCAGGTTCCGACCAGGAAAGAAAATAAAGACTTCATTCACCAGCTGCCTTAACACCACAGCAATGTCTCCTCATTCAGCTAACTTAATACACTACTAGTTTACGCACAGTAAAATTATAATAAATGCCATAAGTGGGCTCTTTGATAACTACAAGTCTACCTCCCATTAAGTTCCATAACCCGTATGGCAGGAATTAAAGGAGGTGGTGGGGTTTGCATGTTTACTCCTCTTTAAATGACTGGGCTAGACTATTTCAGGCACAGTTCAGCTAACAGGTGTGTAAAATCAAAAAGGTAAAAAAAAAATGAACCAGCCGCCTTCTACCTGAAGGCACTAATTAAACCCGCTCTGTACCTCAAAGACTTTGATAGTCGAGCATGGCCTGAATGGAGCCACCCCTCAAGATAAAAGACAGACGCGTGTCGAGGCTGTTCTCTGTACTGGCACACAGGTGATGGAATGAACTTTTGCTGGCTGTCTGAATGATCGAGTCTCTCGCCGTCTTCATACAGCAATAGAGGATGCGTGTCTTCCTCCAGTACCGACGCTGGACTGACCTCGCAGTCTCATTTTGATAATGGGACCAGAAAATACAGACATTTGCATGAAATATTAAAGAACAGGCATATAACCTGAAAGATAGCTTCTGTGGGCTCCACTGGCATGTGGATTCAACAGGAAGCCAAGATGACCAGTCTACAGTCCGAATAAGCTTGATCAGAAATGGAAGCGTCACAGATTTTTGGGAGCTTATTGGATTGTGGAATTGATGTGGACGGGGGAGAACTTGGCTTGAAGACCAGAACTCTGACCTCAACCCCAATCAACACCTTTTGAACGTACTGGACTGCCAACTGGAAGCCTGGATGAGAATGTCCACGGTCTCCGAAATACAGATCAGATCAATAGACTGTATAGGTCATTAGATTTGGATGGCTTTCGGGTGTCCACAAACCTTCATACTGTCATATTGTGTATGTTAATAGGTGCCTCGGGCGCTGCAAACAGGAACGTAAAGCAAATGTGGACCAATATTGAACTAGTCAAAGTAAGTGTCGTCTCTATTTGGCCGTCAATCATTTTCCGAAAGCTCCTGCTCACTTGCATCCAGGCACAAACGCCCTGTTATTTGTTCAATTTTAGTTAGCCTCAGGCAAAACCGCAGACTAAACCTACATCAGTGTTAATGGGTGATATCGGAGGACAAAGTTGGCACCGCTGTTGACTTCAGTATAAACTGTGGCATTTACACTCGCACTTAGATATGCATACGCCATAAAACAGCAGGAGAGTAAATAAAGAGCGAATTGGTGCTCATTCTGGTTAGCCACGTTGGCGTAATAGGTATCATTACAGTACAAACACTTTGCAGCCACAGGCCGCATTCGTGACCTCGCTGTACTTTAGAGCTGTAATTAGAGCGTGTGCGATTTGAATAAAACAACAAGCAAGAGATGTAGAAAATTAGACCTGCACGGCTCGTTTGCTGTTGTGGGTTTTTTTTTTTACTGAAATATGCCAGTGTCAGTCCGTGGTTAAATGCTGGGCGATGAGGTGGACCGTCTGGCGCGTCTGAAGACAGTCAGGACGCGACAAGTTCATTTCAGCACCTGGGTGCCAGCGACCAGTAAAGTCTTTTGTCTCGAGGGCGATGCTGGAGTCTCAAAGGTGACGATCACATAACCAGGCTGGCCCAGATCTGTTTTTTTTTTTTTTCCAAATCTGATCGGAGCAGCTTTCATGCGTGGTTCTAGATCGGAATTCATGTGACTTTCTTTACCTCGTCTTTTGCCGTAAACTCACTCGGAGGAAAAAGGAAAATGAAAGAAGTGAGGACTTTTTCAGAGGTCATACAGCGAGATAACAGATCTCAAATATCTGGGGTGATGTCTCTGTGCAAACAAAATTAGAAGGTACATATTAGGCTATAGCCACTCCTTGTTTGAGGAAATGCCTAAATAAGCGGCCGAACACGACCACAGGAGGACGAGGCTGCCGCCTCACAGGAACTTCAAAAGTTTAAACCAAAGAAGTAGCCGTTAGAGAACAACAAGCTCTTTTTAACGCGACCGTTAAAAAGAAGTGCTGTTCGTGAAGCCCAGCTCTTTTGTGCATGCGCCACTGTTTTATAGAATGAAGCGTTCAGCCTGATATTAAAAAGGTAACGTGGCTATTTTTTCGTAGAAGGGCCACTTTGTTTGCTGTGAGAACGTAAGGCTTAAGGCTTTACAACCGATCCAGTCCTACAAAGCACAATCCAAGTCAGGGTTAAGAGGGTTAACAGCTTTGTGCTGGGACTCGGGGAAACAGAGGTCTGATAAATTCTTTAAATCTCAACCTTACTTTATTTGGCGTAACTTTACAGAGTGGCTCAACTTTGCCAGGACATTAGTCAAGTGAGTCTCAAAGCTAATGTGGAACGAAACTTGTCTGAAAGGTGCATGAATTTAGCTCCCTAGTCCAGCCTGCCGCCAAGCGTTTCAGGCCTTTGATCCAGGACCCTTGTCAGGCTAACATTTATATTGTGCTAATGACTTCCTAGTCCTCGTCACATGCACCTTTTGGTGTCTGCTTCCTGAAGTCAAGCTTTCTCCAGGCTGGAACCCAGATGGCCTGAGAGCAGCTGAGTGAAGCAGGCTGAATTTATAGGTTCAGCGCAGGCGGCCGTGTTCACCCTGACTGTCTGTAATGTAAACATCCTAATCAGGCTAATCAGAAACAGCGGCAACTCCCAGGGACTCGAAGCCACCTTCCTTTGAAGGGCATGAGGAAGAATAACGGCGGGCGTTTAGTGCTACTCGTTATCCGCCGATCTCAACTACCAGCTTATGATGTGAGCGGGCAGGCAGCTACAAACACCCCCCCCCCCTTCCATACCCCTACACACACACTTATCTCAGAAGGCTGCACTCCCACTTCTCTGATTAAAACAATGAAAACTGTTTTTTTTTTGTTTTGTTTTTTTTTTTTTGTTTTTTTAAGTCTGCCACTCCCAAAGACAAGACCGATGTAATCGCAGGCAATCATTAACCTATCAGGAAGCAACCGCATTCCTAACAGAAGCTTGGTATAATAAACTGACGTCTTAAACGCAGAGAAAAAAACAGGGGTTGTTTTTCAACAACACAAAAAAAAAAAAATCTCACAGAAAAGCAACTGAGAGGGTCAACCTTGTAATTGACTGGCATCATCTGCCTGCACCCAGTGAATTCTTACGTTCCAGACCCTCCCACATGACCTTCACCAGGCCAACGCCTCATGTACGGTGATCACAGATCTCTGAATAAATCAAGCCCACATTTTTAATCACTTTGGAAATGATGCTATCATCAGAATTCGTTTAAAGTGCTCCCACAATAATTAAACTTCCTCGTAGTCCCTGGCGCGCCTCGACGTCTGTACAACCCAAGGAAGAGCTTCGTTCAGACTGATCGGTACCAAGCAGAACGCGTTTATGCGTATAGCATTAAAAAGCGTACAAATGAGGAACAAACCCCAGACAGGGCACCAATCCATCGCATGGACCTCTCTCAGACTAGGACGCCGTAGTGACACCAGTTAACCCAACGCATCTATGAAATGCGGCAGGAGAACCCAGGAGAAACCCATGCAGACCAGGGGAGAACATGCAAACCACATACACAGTGTGCGGGACAGGAATGGTACCGCCAACCTCCGGTGCCATGACAGTGCCAATCACTGTGCCATCCTGACTGCAGTACGGCAACTTAAAAATGACTTATTACTCAAAGAATTCACCAAACTGGGTGCACACGGGTTCAGTAAGCAGATAATCCATCTACGGCGTGCAAAGCCCAGACCAGGGTTCAAACCCAGGTCCTCAGATACTGTAGATTCCAGCAGCCCATTCTTAACTCAGAATCACTGGAGCAGTAGTGATAAAGCAGTTTAAAAAAAAACAAACTTAAAAGACCTTACTTATCACATTTCTGCTTAAGCATTTCCTGCTTGCCATGTGACCAGCCTGTTAGCACTTAGCGTCATCATGGCCGAGGCCTGCTCGCACAGCACGATGATGGATAAAGTGGGCCAACGTGCAAAGTGGACACTTAAGCTTTATTCTCTGTAACGTTTGTGTATAAACGTCAGGGATTAAAATTAACTACTGCACTGATCCCTGGGAATTAAAGTGTCAAACTGATGAGGTGCCATGGTCGTGATGTCACTTTGGGGAGTGACACAGTCATAAACAGGGTCGTGAGGATCAAGCGAAACGAGGAGCACATAAAACTGCCGTGCTGTTGTGTTTATAGAAAGCAAGCGTCCCTTCAAACTAACAG
This sequence comes from Parotocinclus haroldoi, assembly GCA_034779995.1. Classification (NCBI taxonomy): domain Eukaryota; kingdom Metazoa; phylum Chordata; class Actinopteri; order Siluriformes; family Loricariidae; genus Parotocinclus; species Parotocinclus haroldoi. The sequence goes on along the minus strand of JAUZST010004317.1, from coordinate 2,843 downwards.
TGGGAAAGTGGGAAAGTCACTCAGTTTGATTATAAGGAAAACCACAGTAAAGGTGAAACCCTGTTTGTTACGAGAAACGATTGAATATTAATAATCATGACTTTTTTTTTCCACTTTACTAGTGAGGGCAGAGCTAGAGCTGCAGCGGCGGCGCTACACTACTGGCATTTCCTTACCGTGGACGGTAAAATCTTTCACTTCCCTAAGCAAATAAATCAGGAGGAAGCAATGACCATAATTTTAAAACAGACAGGCTGAATATCAAAGGGCTTCCTGTCCACACGCCCTGCTTAAGGGTATAAAATAGTGGTGTTCAGACCCTACGGAGCACTTTATGGCCAAGGGAACGACAGCCGAGGTTCAGCTCGACAATAAAACGCAACGGGGAAAAGTAAAACTAACGGAACCGAGATAAAAGTACGAATAAAAAGCAGCTCGGTGTAAAACAATCACCTGCAGATTTTGTTGAGAAAAAAAAAGTCGACAAAGGACCTTCCCCGAACTTTTGCAGCAAAGTAAGCAGAGGAGTCATTAGAAGAACGCTTTGTGCTCCAGCGTTAATTTCCCTTCACTTGGAACTGCAGGTAGAAGCGACAGGGCTCTCCAAAACTGTTAGGCCACCATTAGATTAGATATGATTGATTTAGTAATGGTATAAAGAACATGTAGAATTATTTCTCAGCCTCTTTATTAGGATACAACCAGACAATAAAGGAAATGTGAAAGAGGAACTAAAAAAAAAAAAGAAATGCACATGCATAAGCTACAGTAGCATGTATTTAGTGTGACCTGATGTGTAACAGCAGGATCTGGCAGCTTTATAGGGATGCCAGGTTGACGCGTCTGAAGAAGCTTGATCAGGAATTGTGTTTTTGGAAGTGCAGCTGCACAGAAACCCCTTTTCGGAAGGGATGAGAGTGAATAGAAATGCTGCAGCTTAAAAAGATTGGACGGAAAAGAGGAATTTGGAGTGACGGATCCAAGTTTTACATACACATACATATATAGACGCATTCCACTCCAAATTCCTTTTTAAACACACACACGCACACAGTGGGGGGCGTTTGGAGTGACAAATCCATACATACAACTTGGATTTCTCTCTCTCTCTCTTTTATGGTGGTGACACATATTAAAAATCAACATTCAATCTGGCCTTTTCAATTCCCAAGCGGGCCATTTTCATATATGGCTCTGAAATCTGACTTGACCTTAGTTGGAACAGTCGGATCAGATTTCAAAGCCTGTAGGACGTCCCCAGAGCTCATCTCCTTGTAGTAAAGTGATGTAGTCGAGCATGAGAACATAGACAGGCCTGCAAAACAATTCAAAAAGTGAGGACTTCCTAAAATTCCCTTAACACCTTTCTCACGGTATGATCACAAACACTACACAATACGAAAACGATTCAAGGGGACGCAAAAATAAATAACTGATGCTGCATCTTGCTAAATCACTATTCAGTGATTATTTCAATTGGTTGAAACTGTTAATTGTATTCATAGGGCTCGTGTTTCCTTCAGTTATGTAACAAACACGTAAAAAAAAACAAGTTTTAACAGTTGGGCATATTTACAGTACAAACCTTGTCAGTGAACCATAAGGGCAAAAAACAACTATAACAAAAAACGCAAACCAAAGCAAAATAATAGTTCAATAATTACAATCACGGTGAGTGTTGAGCTGATTGTGATATTAATTTGGGCTTGTATCACTCAACACTACGATTTCTAGGTTAGCCAGCGTGCAGTCGACCTTAACCTGCAGCACAAATGTAGCCTCAAATGAGCCTCAAACCTTGACATACAGCTAGACTGTTTCAGCCCTTGTTCCTCCACCAAGCTTACAGTTGGCCCTGTGAATTAAGCAGGAACCAGCTGGGTGAATCAAGATTCCAGTGCCCCATGGTGATCGGATGCTTGTGTACAGGTGCCTGGCAACAGAGAGCAGACCCGCAGCCAGCAGACAAGTTCCTGACATAGTTCTTGTACTGTGACAAGTTTGGCATGTACATCCTGCGACAGAGCCAAGTTGGAAGTTGCTGAGCGTTTCAATATGACTCATTCTACTCCCACGCTGGAAACTGCCCGGCACTACGCTCGATTCCATGCACCTTTGTGTGGGCGTGGCTCGCGTAGCTGAATTTAATGCTGAAACTGGATTTGTATCTACCTTTTGTCCTGCATTGCTTTTTCTGCCACGCGTTTGGGGCGAGACCTGGCAGACGGACCCAAGACGCAAACTAAAGCCAGGTGACATCATGCCCGTAACATTTCAGTAATGAACAGGCCTTAAACACGGCACGTCTTCCAAAAGTCCCGGGCCTTTTCCTTAATCTGATCATAACCGTTCAGCCATATTTGGGATAAACAGAGACGTATCCTCACAGTGCAACACAGGGAAGAAAATGGAAACGAAAACAGACATTCGTTTTAAAGTGGCAACAGGGAAATTAGTCCACAAACCCCAAGCCTCATGATTCACAGCCGCAATTACAAATGGAGCACCCGTTTATCTAGCAGCACCAATTATTTAGAAACTGCTAAAAACGTTCAAACAAAAATAGGCACAAACAGGCTAAATATACCACAGGGGCAGGATCTCATTCTGACACCTGCTGTGCTGTCGAGCCATGACTGCATGGCCAGTGAGCTCCTCGTTGTTTGTTTATTTGCGCTCTTTGACGTCGCTATCGGCATCAGTGGCCATCTTAGCGACACAAGGTTACATCCATACACAAGTTCATCTCAAGACTAGTCCTTCATCCACTGGGGGGGGGGGGGGGGGGGGGGGGGGGGGGGGGGGGGGGGGGGGGGGGGGGGGGGGGGGGGGGGGGGGGGGGG
>JAUZST010004316.1:0-15000 GCA_034779995.1 Parotocinclus haroldoi | reverse complement strand
AGCTCCTCAGGCATCCTCTCATACAAAGCACCAGGCATCGAATAAAAAAAATCACAGCCAAAGCTTTAACCTTAAAATGACTGCCCATGTTTCTTGCCCATTTTTCGTATTTTCATTCTTGGCATTAAAACATGCTTGTTTATTTATTTATTTTCCACATATTATTTCTTAAATACGTTCTGCTTTAAAAGTTCAATCCTTTAAAGTATACCGCCTGAGTGACGAGCATATGTACCATGAACGGTAGATTTTATTATCATTGCTAGTAGAGCAATCAATGAATACACGTCCCATGTTTGTTTGTTGTTTTTTTTTTAAACAAAGCCCTAAGCTCACCAAGCTCCTGGTCTGCTAGCACCTGAGCTCCATACGCTGGTGCCAGAGGTGCCCACAACGTCTGAGCTGGCCCGCCCAGCGGTGGGAGGACCAAGGAGCTCCTCGATGGAAGACAAATCCATATCGCTCTCGTCTTCAGACACCTAAAGAGAAAAACAGCACGTGTGCTTCAGATACAATAACATGAAACTGCAAAATTCAGCTTAGAAAACCAAAAATCCTCAGTCTAGCATCTGATTGGTTGAACTGCGAGCTGTTGTAAAAATATTCAATATGTGCACGCCTAAGGGCACTCACAGTACATGTTCATACGTATACGCAAGTGTGTTTTTCAATTTCCACTTAAGCGTTGAGTAAATGTGAGGAAGTCTTGGTCACTTTGCACTTTGCAACTGAACGCTGCATCAATAAGCCAGATTTCCTTTTAATTCAATTAAACTGTTGCTCTGTGAGCCATGTTTTAAATGGATTACAATAGAAACTTCTGCTGTTCATTTAGATTTGCAGTGTAGTTTTTTTTGTTGTTTTTTTTTAAATAAAATACCTAAATCAGTAACGGACTACCTTGCGTGAGGGACGGACTGTTTATTCCAGATGTTATTAGCAACTCTAAGTTGGTACAGCAGCAATTCAGACGCCCATAATTCCAAGTTGGAGTCCAATAAGTACCTTCTGGCTGGGTGTGGCATGTGAGGGAGGAGAGCCTGACTAGAGGGATTATCTGGCCATGGTCATTAACTGGATGCCCAGGATAAGTAGAGTAATACAAGAACAGTTTCTAATACGGAATTTTACACCCTTGGTTGAATTTCTTCCGATAATTATTTCGAGTGTTAATAAAATCTGCTTGTTCCCACTCCCATCCGTGCACAAGCCTGCCATGTGCAGGGTCCCAAGCACTGGAAGGGCGTTGCTGTGTTTGTTTCTGTAAACGTCCCTAATAACACTTAATACCTGAAATAAAGGGTCAGCTATATTAACGTTTACTGCTGTGAACTGTATAAACCGGTAGGATTTTCATTACTACACAGTGAAGTGAATGTGAAGGTTAAACACCATGCTTGTAAAATACACACCGCCTGCTGTTTTACGATGGAGGGCCGAGGGGTACGTTTAGAGGCCGGAGGCAGCACTCGTATTCCTCCGGCTGGTTTGGTGATGGAGCTGCTCAGCTGCTTCTCCAGACTTCTTGTCAGTGTTTGGACAGCTGAGGTTGTTCCTGTATTGGAACAATAGAGCAAGATGAGAGAAACAAGACCTCATAATTTGATTTTGATTTCCTTCTCGGGCTACATCAGAGACAAAAATGGGCTCCTTGTGCTTCATATAAATCAGAAGACAGCTTCATGTGTTGATTGGTGAGCAATAAATGGATTTAAGTGGGACTTACTGTATAGGCACCCTCTTTATAGTTAATATTTAGGTTAATTTTAGATTAAATCTATTGAAAGTCACCATAGTTGGTAAGTCACTGAATTTGTTCGAGAACCTCAGCAGCATTCGGCTCAGAAATTGACAAATTACATTGCTAGATAGTCAGAGGACTAGGTGCACTAGGCACTCAGCTCAGACTCGCATGATAGAGAGTTACAAACTCGGATTGGCCAACTAGACTGTGGTGGCCTAGCGGTTAAGGTACTGGACTCTGGACCAGAAGGTCCAGGGTTCAAATCCCACCTCTGCCAAGCTGCCACAGTTGGGCACAGTTGAGCAAGACCCTTAACCCACAATTGCTTGGATTGTAAGACTGTATTAGTTGTAAGTCGCTCTGGATAAGGGTGTCTGCTAAATGCTGGAAATGTAAAATGTAGACACTTGAGTCACGATTCTTGACACACTAAAGACTTGACACTCCACTCGACTGCATTGTGAACGGCACCACCTGAAGCTTTATAAAGTCAAAAAAGCCAAGTTAAATTTATTTCTATAGCACTTTTTACAATGGAGCATTGTCTTAAAGCAGCTTTACAATCTTATAGTACCTTAAAAGGCCAATCCCAAATTGAGCAAGTTTAGGACGACAGTGGCAAGGAAAAACTCCCTAAAAGTTGAAGGAAGAAACCTTGGGAGGACCAAGACTCAATAATGGATCCGACATCCTTGGGTGGCCCAGATGCTAATTTAAGTAGTTAAGTTTGTATCAATAGTAAAATAAAGTAAATAATAACAATTAAATTAAGAATTTAAAAGCAGCCCTATCAGTGCTTGGCCTTTGTTGTGACTTGTCTGATGTTAAGAATGTCAGTGTGAACTAAAATTCAACAGTGTATAATTTTTCGGCTTTGGCCCGGACCAGGAGAACCAAAACATAAGCATAAATAAATGCACCTGAACAATGAGGTCTGATTGGTTTTATTCTATAACAAACCCCTCGCTTTCTCACCATGTGTACCATGAGCTTGTTGCATTCGCTTTGTGTTTGATGCATCTGAGGCTTCGCTGTCTGACCAGTCAATGTCACTTTCTGCTCTCGGCTGCTCCTCCGATGGTGAGAGGTAGAAGGAAGTGGTTGGTTTGTGCTGGGGAGTGGTGATATAAGAACTGTTCTCAAGCGATTCCTCATCCTCTTCCTCTCCCTCCTCCTCCTCCTCCTCCTCAGAGCTGAAGGGTGGTGTGCTGAGAGAGAGAACAGCCGTTAAAGACTCATCAGCACTCGCTGATAACTGAGCTTGCCTCTACTCCGTGTGAAACACTTTCTCCGTTTTTTATGTTCTGATAGTACAGTCTGATGCAAACGCTGGGCAAATAACATGGTTTTTGTCTTCTTTTCGAAACAAAGATATATTTTACCCCACTTTTCCTGGTGAAGGTTGCATGGTCTGTGGACCCTACCCCCAGTGAACAGGCATAAGCTTGCCCTCAGTGGGCCAAAGTTCTAGTACCAGAGGATGACTCACAGGACTCCTGTTCCTCAGGACCATGTGGCGATTGGTGTTTGCCCTGCAGAGGTTGTAGTAACGTCCTATCATTCATAAAACTCCAAAAACAATTTGGCACGGGGTGCCCCAACTTTTGCTTAAGACTCTATGTCCTATTGACACACTAATGGCTGATTTATTAAGATAGTTCAAAAGGTACAAATCTTTAGTACAAATCTACCTTATTGTAGGTACTATATAATAAGCTCAATAAGCTCAGCTGAAGAAACATTAGTCACCTGTACCTGAGACATAGCTAATAGCATGTAATTCCTCCACGGGCAACAGTAACAGCTGCAATTTCATTTGGCGTTGGCTGGACAAGTTTCACCAGTGTCCGTCACTCTTGCATCAAAGAATTGCGCAGTTCAGGCAGGTGTTGTGAATGCCTTAACTGGCATCTTATTTGTTGTTCCAGGCAGTCCCACAGATTTTCAGTACGATTCACATTTTGCAGGCCAGTCCAGATGTGTGACTTCTCCTGAATAATCGTTGTGCCAAATGTTCATCCATGTGAACGCAATAATTGTTAATATGGAACACAGTGGATCTGTTCCTCAGTGAGATAAGGACCAAATAACAAAACCCCGCATTATGCTTTCAAATTTCACCTCAACCAAAGGAGCAAGTGTAACATCATTAAAACACCCCCAGTCCTAACTGAAGGCTCCCTGAGGCTGATCACAACGTCTAGCATCATTCACATACAGTTAAAAATGGCCATCGTTCATCTGATCTCATCATCAACAGTCTGATTTTTGAATCTTTTTTTCCTGTTGTAAGGAATTCCTGTTTGTGAGCAGATTTTTGTGAACAGAGAGCTTATATATGAATATACCTATGAATATATGAAAACGTATATATGATCATCTGTATATACTGTACGATGAGGGAGATAAGTATGTGAGCATGGATTTGTTTGCATTTATCACGCTCTAAATTTGAGTACCTGTTCTTCTTTTGTTGTGCTTTTGTAATGTGTGGAGGACGAGGAGCTCTGGAGCGTGGTGCAGCTGTTGGAGGCTGTGGGGTCTCAGCTTTCTTAGGGGAGGGTTTTGATCTGACCTGCTTGCGTTTAGGGCTCATGACCACAGTTTGAAGCTTCTTTCTCTCTGAAGACAAACACATGAAACATAAGTGTAATTAATTATGTCCCAGTCTGGGCTGCCGGTCCATTTCAGAGCCGACAGGAATTGCTGTTGCAGCAACAACTCCATCCATCCGTTATCTTCCGCTTAATCCACACGGGGTCGCAGGCCAGCTGGTGCCTACTCGGCAACTCTGGGCGCAAGGACAGGAGAAACCCTAGACAGGGCACCAGTCCACCGAAGGGCACACATACACAGTCATGCACAAAGTCACTTTAGAGACACCTATTAATCTAATATGCATGTCTTTGGACTGTGGTAAGAAACTGGAGTACCCAGAGTAAACCCAAAACAGACAGAGAACATGCAGACTTCTAGAGAGAAAGGACCCAGGCTGCTCTACCCTGGGATTAAACCCGGGAACCTCTTGCTGTGAGGCAGTGGTGCTACCCACCAAGCCAACGTGCTGCCCCACAACAACAGTAATGCTCTTTACATTTCAAAGATATATGGACAAACATATTGGGACACACCTCTTAACCATTTAATTCAAGTGTTTTAGTCAATCCCATTGCCACAGGTGTGTAAAATCAAGCACGTCGCCATGCAGCCTGCCTTATATGAACCCAGAAGCATTTATAATGCTATATAATAACGAATCCCACCTTCCTGAATGCACTGTGCCAACTGTGAAGTGTGGTGGAGGAGGGATAACACTATGGGTTTGTTTTCCAGGGCTGGGACTGGGCTCATTGGTTCCAGTGAAAGTAGTTGTTTTGCTTCTGACTGGTGGGAACCGTCCGTTCCAGAATGGCTGTGCCCCAGTAAACAAAGAAAGGCCCATAAAGGTATAGACGAGCGAGTTTGGTGTTGAAGGACTTGACCGGCCCTCACAGAGCCTTGGCCTCAGCCCCAATGAACACCTTTGGGATGAACTAGAAAGAACATTATGAGCCAGGCCATCTCATCAGTGTTTCACCTGCTCTTCTGGGTGAATGGGCAAAAAAAATCCCACAAGACACAGTCCAAAATCTTGCCTTTGCAGAAGAATAGATGAAAAGGAATGTTCAACTTCATATTATAATATACTAATGAATGCATATTATAAATCATATACACATAAAACAATATAATACATATTAATCCCTCTAGATTTAGAGTACGATGTCATAAAAGCTGTTGCTGCCCAATACTTTTGCTAATAAAGACTATGCATATATTATAATTTAATATAGTGTATAATGCAATTCATTATACTGTAGTTTTAATTAACCAGGATTTTTTTTTCTCTCCACCTAAAGACCAAAAAATTATCTATTTTGTAAAATCTGAAAAATCTAAAATCTGAGGTTTTTAGGCTACAATAAAATCCAGTGTCATGTAACTATGAGTGAGTGCTGTATGTCTGTGTGTGTGTGTGTGTGTGTGTGTGTGTGTGAGAGAGAGAGACTGCTGTTTGTGTGTACACAGTGAGTACACTTACTCTGGGTGTGTTTACTGGGTGCAGATCTCGTACGTTTCCTCTGTAGCTCTTTCACTCTCTTGTTAAGTTCGGTCTCAACATTCTCTCTTAGATCACATATGTCTGCCTGGTTCCTGAACTTCTCTGCCCGCAAGGTCGATAGCAGAGAGCTCAGACTCCTTAAGGTCTTAGCGGAGATTCCCTTTGTGCCCTGGCGTTACAACAATACGGCAAGACACATTTTAAGAAGACTTTAATTTAAAAAGTGAAAAGGCTTGGGCACCATTCCAGATAATGCACTAAAATACTTTCATCATATTTAAGTTTGCGTCCTGCTAAGTCTTTTCAGAAAGCACAGTATTCTAATTTGCTAGCCCACCAACGCTGGGATCTGGGTTTGAGTCCTGGCGATGTAATTAAGCCAGATCCAGCATCATGTAAAGGCACTAAATGTGTGTTATGGAGGAAAAATTAGGGGCTGTTTTAAAATGAACTATCCCATAATGAAATAACCCCTGATTAATTAATGTTCATTATATATATGGGACAAATTTGAAAAATTCGTTAATTTTATTGCCCGACAGTGGGCTCTCTGCAGTGCCTGACTCTTTTGGATACACAAGGGCTAAATAAAACACGCAATTAAAGATCTTATATATTAAATTATGTTACATTACATTATATTATATTATATTAAGGGTCAGGCACGGCAACTGATCCCCCTTTCGGGCAATACAATGGTCTGGCGTTCAAACCGGGTGCAATTCTGCCTGCAGCACATCACAATGGGGGGAAAACAAAATAATAATCACTGTAGTATAACTTTTCTGCTTGTCACATTTGGACAAACTGTGTGTGTGCTTGAGTGGGGGGTGTTTGTGTGTGTGAGCCCTACCTTTCTGAGACCAAGCTCCTCCAGTTTTTGCTGCAGTTTTTCATCCACGATGGGTCTGTAGTCCTTCATCGTCTTTGGGTTTCCTCTCACTGATTCCAGAAACTTCTGTGGCGCCTCCAGGTCTGTTGGAACAAACCAGTATTTCACTGAGTGCATGCAAGTGAGGTTTTCATATGGAAATGCTATTACTGTGGTGTTGACTCGGCCATACGTTCTTCCTCTTTGTCATCTTCGTCTTCTTCTTTTTCTTCTTCTTCATGTGCACAGTTTTGAGCAGGGGTGTTGGCAGGTGGTTCTAAAACTCAAAAAGATTTCATTTTTTTTCAACAGTTTCATAACCAAGCATTAGCACAGGCTTCATTAATAACATATAAGTTGTAAGCAATAACAAAAAATATATATAGCAGAGGTCACTGACCTGATAAAGATCTCACAGCTAGCTTCTTAATCTGGAAGCAAAGTATAAACGGCTTATTTACTCATTCCTCTTTGTTCAAAGACGTGCATTATATTATACACTCACTGGCCAGTTTATTAGATGCGACTTTCAACTGCTTAACGCAAACATCTAATCAGACGGCCTCATGGTAGCAACTCAGGCATGTAGACATGAGCAAGACGTGCTGCTGAAATTCAAACCGAGCATCAGAATGGAGAAGAAAAGCGATTTAGGTGACTTGTCCCATGGTTGTTGGCCCCATGACAGGCTGGTCTGAGTTTTTCATGATCTGCTGATTTACACAGTGTCATCTCTAGGGTTTGCCGAGGACGGTTTGAAAAAGATAATATTAAAAATATATCCAGTTCACGTTGTGAAAATCCCTTCTTGATGACAGAGGAGAACGGCCAGGCTGATACAAGCTAACGGAACGGCAACCGTAACTGAAATAGCCACTCTTTACCACCAAGGTACGCAGAAGAACAGCTATGAATGTTGGTTATGGGATTATCTGCTGGCACTGCAACAGCGACCTCTAACCTGCTTTACTTTGTGCTGTCGCTACCGCCTATGGGTGGAAAGATGCACCGTGACACGATGAATAGCAGTGCAAAATATTATGATGTCATGATGTATTCAGGGAGATATCACGTGCACATGTGAACATGAGATATTCTGGACGCACATCCAACAACGTTGTTGCGTTATTCGAACACCAGAGGGCGCAATCATTATATACGGCATATTGTTTCTCATTATGGGGTAACGGAGTGATAGAAAACGAGGGGGTTTGGGATGTTTAAGGTATCTGTATAAAGATCATTTGTATTGGCCTTTCCACACACAGTTGGTCAAAAAAAAATGGGCATGATTACAGGGTCTCATTTTCTATTTAAGATACATGTAGCAATTAACTAAAAATGATTTAAATGCAGAGTTTTTGTTGAATAAAAACATACCGGAAATGTAGATTGTTTTGCATCGGTTATCCTTCAGAAATAAAAAGAGGAACGGCATTTCCTGGATGTTATATCAATAATCAATCGTGAGCTGTGACCAGAGAGTACAATTACATCGCTATTACTGCCTGGCACGTCCATGAATGTTTTATTTCATTGCATCATTTGGAATACACCAAGAACTAAACTAGTACGGGATGACTGAATGAAAGTGTGTCAGATATATAACTGGATAAAACGGGGTTACCTCTGTCCTAACTGATGGAATATAAACAGGTCTTACACATTGTAGATAATTGTTGATAACACTGTATGAGCCCAGTGCGTTTCTACAGCAAACTTCCTTCTGTAATACATCCTTACCTTCTTTTTCTGTGAGTGGATGAGTGTGTCCTTCTGTCTGAGCTGGGAGGAGAGAGAGATGACCTGCTGCTTCAGTGAATGCAAACTGGAACTAGAGCTCTCCTCCATCGACAGAGCCTTCAGCAGCCTTTCATTCTCATTCTGCAGCTATTACAAACACACACACACACACACACGCGCGCGCACACGCAGCCTGAATTTGACAGGTCCTTACTTTCTATGTGTCCTCTATGCCGTGATATGACATTTGCTGTAATTTCCTCACAAGCCCTTGAGTGTAAATCACATCCACTGCTCTCACCTTCTCTTTCTCATGCTCAAGTTTGCTCTGTGTCTCCTTCAGTTTGTTTCGCCATACATTCTTCTAAACAGAACCAAAAACAGTATGGTGAAAACATCTGGCAGCCTTCACCCTTGCAAGCTGGTAGAACAAAGGTACATTCTGAAAGCAAAAACCCGCGTTTAATGTCGTTCATTCGTTCCTTATCATTATCGTCCTCGTAATCCACACGGGGTTGCCGGCCAGCCGGTGCCCACCCTGCCACTCTGGGTGCAAAGGAAGGAACAACCCTAGACGGGACAAACCATCGTAGGGCACGCGTATACACACACACACACACATCTAAACACACTGTCATACACTAAGAGCCACTTTAAAGATACCAATTAACCGAACACGCATGTCTTTGGACTGTGGGAGGAAACCGGAGTACCAGGAGTAAACCCACGTAGACAGACACAGGGAGGACATGCAGACTCCACACAGAAAGGACCCGGGCCGCTCCACCCTGGGATTGAACCCGGGACCTTCTTGTTGTGAGGCAGCGGTGTCGCCCCACCGAGCCCCCCGTGTTTAAAATCGAATATTCAAATATGTCACCATCAGAAAGTGACTTTGGGGTAAAGCGTCGGCGGTGAGAAACTGAACCTTGAGTATCATCTGTTCCTTCAGCTCTCTCTCCCTGATCCTCATTTGCATTTTCTCATGGTCATCCTCAACTTTTCGATTGAACACGCCGAGCTCTCTGCTTTCCAAATCATGCAGTTTCTACAAGCGCGCACACACACACACACACACACACACACACACATGCTGATTTACACAACCGGCTAACAGGTTTATTATATTAACCAAATAACATTACAGTTCGACACACAACAAAAGCAGTTCAATTAGACTTAGGTCACCTCAGCATTCATTACTTGACATTTACATTCTGTCTTTTAGCAGACGCCCTTATTCAGAGCGACTTACAATTAAAAGACAATTACAGTCTTTACTGACTTTACTATTACATCACTCCCTAAACCCAAATGAATCTGTTCATCTGTACCCGCTAGAGTACAAGAATAACAGTCAAGGGCAGTTTAAGTTACTTATTTAAGTCACTATCTGCATTGGGCTTATTGGTTCTGAGTTTTAGGACGTTATTCAGTTCTGAATATTCAACATTTTTTTTGTTATTCATTGACTAGTTCAAATAACGAAAAGCTTCAGAAACCCTCTTTACTCATTAGGAATCCTTAGGCTCGGACCTTGGTGAACAGGAACTAAAGAGTTCCTATATGAGGACATTTTTTGAAAAAGCATTGCTAATCGTTTAGATTTTTTCGCCCAGGAACAATAGTAACTTTTTATTCAGCAATGACTCTCATGTCTGTGCAGGAATATCAACTGTAATGAGTTATTATTGTACAATTCCTTTGTACTGTATGTAAGTTTGTACTGTGTTACCATAAACACTGACAGATTGTGTTTCCAGTTATTCCAGACCATTCACCTACAGTGTGCTGTCATCTGAGATGTAAAGGCACACACACACACACCCTGTCCTTCCTTACTTATTGTTACCACTCTTGCATGGTGTGTGTATGAAAACCCAACTGTGGTAGGTACATCTTTAGAAATGGTGTGAGTAAGCTGCTTTAATTGTGTTTTGCTTGTTCTGTCTGTGATTTCCAACCCCAATTTACAGCGATTATCACTTGAAATAGTCACTTACTGAAACAACGCAATATTATTCGCTCTTAATTCATTTGCAAATTATTAAGTTATAAATAGACTGATTAAAAATGAGCACCTTTTTTATCTTGAAAGAGGACACACTAAAAATAAAAGTCACCAATCCTGCTTTACAATGAGTTTAGGACCCTCCACTCAATTAACATATAGGTGAATAAATAAAATACATTTACAAATGTGGAAGCGCATTAATAAATAAATGATTTGTTTTCAAAATAATTATGCATTCGTGTATACATTAATTTATTTGTACTTGTGTCACGTTTGGTCCTCCAGAAGCTGTTACTGATCATATGTCTCCATCTAGTGGATGTCATGTGTAGCTGCTCATGCATTCGCAAACACTCACAGCCTCAAGGATGGAGCTCTTGTTGGCCACGTGTCTGAACTCCTGGAGAAAAAACTGTTTCAGCTCAGCGATCTCCTCCCGAAATTTCCGCCTCTCCTCCTCCCATTTCTCCATAGCCTCCTTTTCCACCACGTCTCTCCTTCTTTGCTCATCCAGATCCTGATTAATAATTTAATGGCCACGTGATATACTTTTCCAGACGCAACAATCCTGTTCCTGAAGGCACCAGAGAAATGCACTGCTCACAAACAACGAGGGGATATTTCAAAATGAATCGAAAGAACTGCTAAATAATCTGATCCTGTCCATGCTCCATCACTGTCGGGGTGTTTTGGCACTCTTGGGGGACCATACACCCTACTGAACAGTCAATGTGGGGGCACTCTGGTCCCGTTTGACAGGTTTCTGTAGAATTCACCTCCATGAATATATCACTTGCTACTCAGCGTACCATCGCAATAGTTGAGTTTGCATCTCATTTGCATAATCAAACAACTTTCTTACACTTTTCATTTGCTTTTCTCGTGTTCTTGTTTCATTAAATACAATCAAATGCTTGTTTTTCTTCGTCGCTTCATATTTATTTGGAAATATCCCCTCGTTTCTGTGGGCAGTGTATGTAGGCTGTGCTTTACTTGACAGTTTTTCTCGAATTTAAAATTCATAACTTCCTTAAAAAAAGATGCTTCCATCGATCCTTTTTCCGTCTCTGATTGACTGCTAAATTTAAACAGCTTGAATTTCATCATGGTGTGTATTCACTGCTTGGATTGTTCAGCTCGACCTGCTGTCTGCGCTGAGTTTCTGTCTCTCTCTCTGCCTCGAGACGATTCTCAGTCAGTCTTAGTTTCTCCTTCAGGTCTTCTATTGTGTCCTTCATCTGCTCCAACTGTTTCTTCTTCTGTGTCTCTGATCCACAAAAGCAAAATCAAGTCAGATTTTACCCTCTAGTGCCTTTTACAACAGTGCATTGTCTAAATAAATAAGTAAATATTATATTACATTAAAATTTCAAAGAATAAACAGAATACAGACTACAATAAAACAGATCGTAAAACATATAACAAATAATGACACTAATAAAATGAACATAATAAAAAAGTAAATATACAAACAAAAAAAACATATCAACAAAGACATTTTATACAAGATAAGAAACAGTCAAATAAAGGAAACAATTAATCGCCTAAAGAATAGAATAAAATAAACAATAGAATAAATAAAAAAAATATACAGTACACACAATATATATGAAAAGAAAATAATAAATGAAAAGAAATCAAAATGAGTGAAATACGAAATATAATTAATACAAAATAAAGAATATATAATCAATTAAATAGAGAAAATAATAGATAAATAAATAATAAGGCCATAAATATTTGAAAGAATCTTGGCCTTATTTACATAGATATTTTATAGACTCATTTTTTTCTAATAATCCAAGCGTTTTTCTTCGCTTTGTGTTTCGATGCACTTTAATTCTTAAAGCGGGTTTGTACCCGGAAGATCCAAAATCTGAATCGCATGGTGATCATTCGAATTTTTGCATGTCGAGTCTTATGATTTATTGTTAGAATCACATGTCTGATGATTTGTAATTGATAGTTTTTTTTCCTATTGTGGGGAGCTAAGCTTACTGTAAACTGAAAAGATTTTATTAATGTGTTGCCAGTTCCAGTGTTCATATATAATTGTTTGAAATGTTCTCCAGTACAGTAAAGTCACTTTAACAGACACAGGTAGGATGATGGCGGCTTCGTACCTGCATCGCTGCTCTCGTGATGTCTGCGCTGAATGTGTGCCTGTAAGTAGGAATAGTTGACGAAACACTTTTCACAGTAGTGACACTGAAACAGGAGAAAGATTGACAGGTAGAGTTATGTAAAAAAAAAGTTCAAAGCATACCCAACTTTATGAGCAGGTTCGTCTTCATGCCCCACTAAATGTTTCTGAGTTGGAATAATTGATTTTTAAATACAACAGGTTTGCTTACATTAAGATATAGGGATATCCAGTAAAACATACACAGAAAACTTCAGAGATATTCATTATCTACAGCTTAATCCACACTGGGTCAGCGGCCAGCCGGTGCCCACCCGGCACATCTAGGCACGAGATGGGGCGCCAATCCATCACAGGGCACACGCACGCAGTCACACACTAAGGGTCACTTTTACAGACACCAGTTAACCTAACACTGGACTGTGGGAGGAAACCGGAGTACCCGGAGTAAACCTAAGCAGACACGGGGAGGACATGCAGACTCCACACAGGAAGGACCCAGGCCGCTCCACCCTGGTACTGAACCCAGGATCTTCTTGCTGTATTTCCGATCCGCCCAGAAATAAATGTGTTTAACAAAATGTGTAATTGCAATAAATGTCTGGGATAAATACTTCACTTTCTGGTAAAATTTCAGGGGTGCCAACAATTTCAGCCATGACTGTAGACCTGGTGGTGTCTGTATTTTTTTACCTTTAGGTAGAATGCTACCACGAGCACGTATGAGCACTAGTCTGTTACCTGGCTACATGAAGCAGTAAACATGTGAACTCTTAAGGCAATGGCAGCTCGTTCATTGTTAGAACAACAAATAAGATTATCCTAGGTGAAATATATTAGCACAGCCCTAATATACACGTTGCGATCCTGTGACTATTGGACGTCCCACTCTTTACTTATCGCTGGTGCTGAGCCGGGACATTGGTGCTTTATTATTGTACATTGAATCTTTTAAAATCCAGCAACGAGGCACAAGAGTTGAATAAACTGGCCGCCATTTGTGTCAGGGTGGGTTTCTAAAGACATGAGTCAGCTGGTGTCTCTGAACCGTTCATTTGTCCCAGTGTGTGTGTCTGACCTGTGAAGTACTGGTGCCCTGTATAGGCACTACTCCACCCTCAGTGACCCTGAATTGGACTAGGTGGGTGAGTAAAATGTTTGGGACTACTCCCTGACCTTGTGGTAGTTCTGAGTACTGGACTGCAGGAGTTGCTGCTGAATGCTCATGAGCTTCTTCCTGCGTCGGCTCTCCAGCCTGACTTCGTTCAGCTCTTTTTGAAGTCGCGCTCGTTCCTCTTCCTCGAGCTGGGCCCGAGACAGCGCTCCCTGAAGACTTTCCTCCAGCTTCAGCACCTGTTCACTCAGGTATTCCTGGCAGTGCAGCAGGTACTCAGTGCAGAGCTGAGATACGCGTAGTGCTTTGAGCAGGGTCATGTCGATGGGGCAGCGGCACCGAGGACATCTCTCACTCTCTGCGTTACAGAACGTGACGGCCGTGACGAACTCCTGAAGCAGGTTTATGTCTGTTTCGCGTACCACGTGATCTAAGTCCAGCGCTGCCAGGCGGCGCCAGTCTATCGGCTCGCTGCGGATACGGAAACGGAACGACTGAAACGGGGACGAGACCCTCCACGATGGAGAGGCTGGAGAGAACTGGTCCTGCATGGTACGAAGTTTACGATGAAGCGTAGATACTACCTTTAAAGAAGTGCGCGTTAGAACAAGCACAAAAAGACAAAAAGACAAAAAGAGCTTGTGTTAGTCATCCTCTAATCATTCATCAGAGCTCACAGGATTCTGCCTACACGATAGTCAGAATGTGGTCTTAAATTAGATCAGACATAGCAGCGCTGCTGGGAACTGTGTTGTTTACCATCTCCGGCAGCACTGCTGTGTCTGATCGACTCGTAACAGTACAACACACACTGAACACACCAGTGGCTCTGGAGCCTACCCTGGACAGGTTGCTAGTAGCTTCACAGGGTCACTACTGAGGCACAATGGGATGATCACCTGGCTGGCCTTCACTCTCACAGGCGTGGCCAGGTAGAATGGTAGCACAAGGTCTCAACCCAAGTCACCACAGAAGTGGGCTACAAAACTGCTGTTTCACCACATGAGCACCGAGCAAGTCACGTATTTATTACATCATATAACAGGATAATAAAAATATCACTAAAAACTGCATAAAATAAACTTTTGGGAACCTGTGTGTTTACTACATGGTTTTTTTTTTAAATGGCTACACAAAGCTTTATTTGCAGGAAGGAAAACAGACAATGCGTTGGCCGGGAATCGAACCCGGGTCAACTGCTTGGAAGGCAGCTATACTCACCACTATACCACCAACGCTTAGGAACAGCTCCGGACTGACTTTAGAAGA
>JAUZST010004315.1:0-16408 GCA_034779995.1 Parotocinclus haroldoi | reverse complement strand
CACACACACACACACACACACACACACACACACACACACACACACACACACACACACACACACACATACACACACAAAACACACAAATGCACCCTGTCTGCTGCTTTAAAGCTAATAAATCATCTACTGCCATTTAGTCCAGCTTTCTGTCCTTATTCCCCATCATCTCCCTGTGCTCTGTGCTTTGTTTCCCAGAATACAAGCTACAGGCTGGCACAAGAACAGTAAATGTGGCCACTGAAATTGGAATCAATGCACCAAGGCTGTAAATGTCCCCTTTGGAGCTTAAACCACTGGACTGTACCACAAGAAGATGGAGCATTGCTTTGTCTGGAATGACATGTGCAATGTTTTTTATAATTAAATTATAATTTATAATAAAATCATGTAAGATGTGATGACCATGATGGAGAGAAATATGGGACAAATATGTAAATCCCGTCCAATCTGTCTATGAGGAAGGTTGTTTAAATATTTCAATAATTTATTATTAAAACATTTTCTTATGTATATGCACATAAACTGGTCTTTTTTTAAACTCATTACTAGCCCTGAATTGTCCCCATCCCAACTTTTTTTAGAATGCATTGCAGGCCTAAAATGTGGGTACAGATGTTTTTTAAATGGTGGTTCAGAGAATCTTACTGGCCAGCCATAGTAATATGCTTTAATACCTCCAGTGGAGTTGTGTTACACAGTGTTGTGTTTTGTAAATTGTAAATGTAAATGACGTGGAAGACTTACTGATGCCGCCCTTTTGACTTTTGAGAAGTCAGTTATATTTTAATTTCCCTATTTACTCATTAACAGCTGTATGTGGGGATTAGCATCCCAGAGAAGTTGACCAATCATCACGAGAGAAGCCATATGTTAAGGCCGGATAAATAAATCTGTTCAATTGTTCAACACTGTTCAAAATTTATTTCAAACTAACACACAGTAGTGCAATGGACACCCAGCAATGTATTTTGGATTGCGATAATTTTGCCTCAATACCAGCTAAGTTCTCCAAAGACAACATTCTGGAATTCTTGAGTAAGAAACCATCTGGGCTATGACTTTCAACAGCTATAATGAAATCAGGACAATAGGGTTTCGTTTACTGCAGCATATGTTGCCATGTCAGCGGGGGAGATGTTAAATCGTAATGCACTCAATCAGTTCAATCCACCTACAGTTATGCAATAAAGCCAGTGTTGCAGAAAGTGAGTAGTTTATAAGCAACAGTAGACCATTGAAAGTTAGACATAAGCTGGACCACTGAGTTTGCAGCTGTTGCTATAGTTTGAGATGGAATGGATAATACAGAGGTTCCACGATTTAATATGGGGTTGCATGTCAATAAACCCAATGTAAGTTGAATATGTCAACCAAGGAGTTTAGTATATCAGAACATGGCCTACCTTAAACATGTTTAAACACTTACATTAATGTAGAGTTTAGCTAAAGCATTAACATAAAGCCTGGTTTATAATAAAGATTTTAGAATAAGGTCAGTATTTCATTAAATATCTTAAATAAATAAATAAATTATATGTTGAAAGTGAAGAACAAAATGGTGTCCATTAGCACTGTTGCTCAGCTGTCAGCTCACTGCTGCTTGGATGGCCATGACATGCAGGATTAGTGTCGACAAATCTAAATAAAAAATGTAGAACATATTTTCTTCTGAAGGTGTATTCATGTGTTTTAAATCGAATATCGTATTTCAAACAATCATAATCCGAAGAGAACATTTCTTAAGTTTCAGTATTTATTTTTAAATATTGTGAAAGTAACATTTTCAGCAGTGTAAGCATTCTGAAGCATTTATGATTAAAAAAAAATCTGACGACAAAAATTACTAGAAACACATAATAGTTCGTTGAAACACATATTCATTTTCAGCAGTATGAAGTTTACTGTGAAAGAATTTAACACCACCTCACAGACGTTCTGAAAATTTTATCAAATCATTAACTACTTAAAGCTGAGATATTAAAAAACAGTAGTGGACCATCTGGAAAGGTACCTACCGTACCTAACACCCAGCATAATCCTACCACTCTGCACTGTTTGCACACTGAGTTTACTCCAGCATTCCAGCTACCAACCTCACATTTGAACCATGCTCTCCTACTCTGTTTCATGTTGTGAGTATTATTAGTTCGTCTGACCCTGCACACTGGCGACAGACTCCTAGTAAACAAGCCACTCTGTTTATGGTGTCTGTTTTTGGGTCTTCCTATCTGGTATTGTTTATAATAATGGCTTATGACTTGCCTCTATGCACTTGTCTCTGCCACACAGGACAGCTTGTAAAATTTATATATAAACATTTCCTAAACTAATATATTTAAGATTGCTCTATGGCAAAGATGGATACATGCATTTTCATTTATAAAAATAAAAAAATAAACCATGTAATTTGACCAGGGGTGCCTAAGCCTATATTTATAGAATGAAACTGTTTTCCTTTTCATTCATTAAACTTGGTTGTGTTCTTATTTCTAATGAGTCAGACTTTTTATTCGATACCAAGAACAAAACATAGTAACATCCACTACATGATAGAGAGCACATTTCACATTTTGTCTGTACAAGTTTAATGATATGATATTAATCAACGAATTCGTTTTAACAACTACAAGACATTAGAGTTTAATGGCCTGGGATGGTCAAATTCCTCGATTTATAAATGACTGTTTAGTATACACACCATAGGACCAAAAGTATGTAGACTTCACTGCTGATTAGTGATGTTATTTCACCAACACCTATTGTTAACAGGTTATTAATATGAAGCATGCAGTCATTGTATCTCTGTAGACAAGCAGTGGCAGTAGACTGTGTGGTACTACATGGCTTCAGATATGAATTTTTAATAGGTTTCTAATGCTATTCAGTTAATTAGGTGTCCGCCCTACTCTTTTAAAATAAAAGTCGAATAAAAATGATTTGAAATATTTTGAGATCTTGAATAGCTTCCACATAGCACTGACCTTAATTCTCAAACATCTTTGAGATTAATTAGAACTCCAACTACAAGCCGGGTCTTATTGTTCAAACAATATTTTAGTTAGGGGTATGGCAAGAATATTAAAACAGATGAATAATAATATTAATAATAAGGCAACTAACAATAAATATAAAAATAAATAAAAACAAAATGCCTCATTTACAGACCTTCTCAATTAATTTTTTTTCCATTTGAGCCCTTGTTATACCCACAAACAAACTCACATTTACACACCCTTAAAAAATACCAATAAACTAAAAAGAGAAAGGGTGAAGTCAGAAAGCATTGGTTCAATTCAAAATAACATGCAGCGATATTCCAAATTCAAATAAGTTCCAAGTTCAAATTGAATCTTATCTTCTTCAATCTAAAAAAGCACAGAACATCTTCAATAAACAATGAGATTGAAGGTAGTTTGGTGGACTTCTGAGATAGTTCAATACAATGTTTCACCAATTAAGAAGTGAAAGCTTAAACATTTGTCTGAATTTATAGTTTAGCCTAAAACCTTCATTAGCTCAAAATAATCAGACCAAAATTCATTCAAACATTTATTAAAGTGATCAATGAAAACATGGCAATATAATTTAGATAGCTTGGAGTTGGACCGCACTGTATTTAGCTTATTTTTTGTCCCACTAGTCTGTAAGAGCAGTATCCAAGTCATGTTCCCAAGCTCTTTTATGTTTAATGGAGTAATGTACATCAAAAAGCCGTAAGACACAAATACATCTTGGATAGTGATTTTTGCGGAAGGTATATTTAGTAACATATAATTCAGAAAACAAGAAGAAGCAAAATGCCTAAACTGGAAATATTGTAACGTGTGAGAATATGGCAAATTGAAATCAGTATTTAACTGAGTGAAACTATGAAAGATACCGTCTTTATAAAGGTCAGAAAAGACTTAATATCTTTCTCTTACCTCATTTAAAAGCTGAATCACTCAAAGATGTGGGAAATAAGTGATTATCTAGTATAGGCACCATTGCAGAGGTTGACATGAACTTAAAATGACACCTGAATTATAAAATATAAAGGGATGAAAGCACCTATTAATTGAGAGTTTAAGTGGTAAAAAGGAAGTAAGCAGTTTAGTCACAGAGGATCGAGAACTGACAAATATAAAAATTGTTTAAAAAAAAAGGTAAAGGTAAAAGGTATTGGGAAAAGAACCAGCTTACAACCAGTCATGTAGCAGCGCTCACACAGATCCATATCGATGCAGCTAGGGGGGATAGAGCAGAAAAAGGCGAGTTCATAGGTTGGGAGAGAGGGGGGGTGTCGCTTGCCTGAAAGCACCAGTCCGTGTCCATAGCACAGTAGGGAACACTTGCATGTAGTTCACGCCCCAGCAGTCCAAGGAAACAGGGGGAGGTGCCAGGTTTTCATAGCAGCAGAATCTTCTGGAGAAGAAGAGATAAGAGGTAAAAACCACAGATAAGAAGGGTGCCAATAGTAGATAGTAGACTCTGTTTTGACTCGAGTGATCCCAGTTTTACATACCACCACTCATGAATTTTGGTCCTCAATTCATCCATAGTAATCTGCAGAACCGATAGCCTTTCCGAGATTGAATCTTTTCCACGAGTAGTCGCCAGTCATACCAAAGCATTTGTTGTCTTCGTTTAAAAGAGACAGAGATCTATATGAAGTGCAGGAATTAGGACCCACAATAGAAGTCTCAGACTGGATTCACACTAAACTTTTAAGAGAAGGGCAGCCAACATATTCATACATTTTCTAAAAGAATTCAAAAGAAAGTATGTTAGGGCCCTGTGCCTTATTGGTTTACAGTTATCTAAATTTGACCTGTCACCTGTGACCCTCAGAAACAACAAACATTTAAGAAAGAAGGCCATCCTATCAGTTGACGCAGAATAAGATTAAATTCTTCTTATATTTTAAAGCAGCGTTTTAATAAAGCATGTTCATTATTTGATCTCGCAGTTTGGTTTTCTGTAGTCTATTTAAGTATGCTGTGTAGACAGTAACCTAAGGGTAAAAAACATAGTCAAAACTAGTCATAAATTATTAATGTTCTACGTAACAGTGACAAATTGTCTGTAAGTAATACAGGGGAACAGTCAGTCTCCTCATCCAATTGCAGAATGACTTGGTGAACATGGTGACAAACGTTATAGTCTCCCCAAGTGGAGCCGTGGTGCATACCATCTGTATTTTCCAGGGATGAACATGCCATATTTAACTCTCAGTTGGAAGTGAAATCAAGGAAAACTGAGTGGCATGTCTGAAATGGTAACCAGCAACTCAACAGGCTTTGGACTGGTTGCCAGAGAGTGGGCATTTATCCAGGGAAAATGCCTTTTTAAGGAGCTTAGATATGCCAGAGGTGTTCAGCAAAAAAGATTTAACTGGTGAGATTTGGACTACAAGCGCACACTGCAATGCAACAAAGAACACTTTAATGTACTAGATATATTCAAAAATATATGCTCAAAGCACTTCAGTTTTTAAGTTTTAGAGCTTTACAAGCTCTATCAGCATAAATAGTTATTTCTCAAAATTGTTAATCCATGTCTTGGGCCTAGTTTTAAGCTAGTATTTGTGGATGAGTGAAAGTGTGAAACATTGCAAAGGATTTATATCCACCTCAGTGTTTCTGGATGAGTATCTGAGCAATTGAGACTATAATCAGCATGAAACAGGGACAGGTGCTTCCACTTTACTATATGCTCCCAACCATTGGTTACCATTTTATATGTGTGTAGCTTCATTCCTTGAATCACAGTGGATAATGGAATTAGAAGCTGAATCAAATAAAGAACATGTGTTACTTTTATTGTTCTACCTGCCAACACACTGAGCCACCTGGAGTGTACAAGCTCACAAACAAAGCCATCTGCAACATTCTGACATGTTCATCTCCTCTAGAAACTACTCCATCCCCCTACTGTTCCACAAATCAAGCACCATGCTGCTGCCATATTGTTCTCTTCCCTTCGATGTCCCCCTGTTTCCATGCACTCTTAGCAATTTTCTTGCCTAAATTGCCAGTGAAGTGTGTGTGTGTGTGTGTGTGTGTGTGTGTGTGTGTGTGTGTGTGTTAGTACCAGTGCTCTCACCAATCCCATTTAATTTATCTTTGCCTGGCTGTTGTCATTAAACACACCAGATATCACTATCCATCAAACTCCTGATTGTGTAACTGCAAGGATAAAGACATACACATCATCTTATCTAAGTTGTTGTATGCAAATCCTATGAGTTTTTTTTTTACCTCTCTGCACATCACTTGGATAACCTGCCCCATAAGTCCAGTTAACACTGTCACACAGTGTTGGATGCAGGTATGGTGTGTAGCCAAGATATAACTATTTCACCAAGGCTTCCATTTCCATCACTGCAGGAGCTCAATTCCGTACACAGCCCTTCTTTACCTGACGCAGCACGTGGAAGCCATTTTGTATTCTGTACACATTCACATTCAGGTAGACACACATAGAGGAAGATGAATAAAACATGCCTGAACAACCCCTTTTGACAACTTCGGCTTCTGCTGCCCTAGAAACCGGCTTCTTTGTCTTTGGCATACAACTTTGAGATTCACTTTCTGCCAAGGTAACTTTAAGTAAGTGTGAGGCAGTTTGATATGCTTTTAGTGCCCACAGATGTTGCTTTGTCCCAGTTAAAAGACAATAGCTGTACAGAAGCTTCTAGACCAATGGGAATAATAAAAGGCATGGCATGTTTTAATAAGTCTAATGATTGTAAATCTGTTGCCAGGAACAAGTAACATCAGGCAGTTGTGCTTAATGTGATTTTTGCTTCTGCAAATGCAATGATACAGATCACGCTCCAGTAACAGGCTACCTTGGCATAGAGGGCTTGTAAAGACAGTCTAACCCTGCTGTTGCAGTAAAAATCTTTATAACAGTTTCATATGACACATTGTGAGATTTTATACTCTCACAAGGAGACGTACACATACAAACATAGGTATCATATGTATGCATCCAGCGATTTTGCCTCTTGAACAAAACCATTAACCTTCATCTGATTAGTTCAAATGTAGGTCACTGTGGATAACCATGTAATTTCTGTAAATTTCCATTTCTTGTAGCTTAGTTGTACGTTTAGGCAGTTTAATTTTACAGACATCACAGATTTTAACTACTGAAGTAGACACTCAATGAGTAACAAGCAGAGAGTTCTTCACATTATGTGGGTTTAATATCTACTCCACTTAAAAAGACTTACAGTTTAATATGTTAATATAGTGGTATGGCCGTCTTAGTGGTGTTCCTGCTTTGTTTGTTGTAGTCTGACCAGTGCAAAGTGGATGTGCTGTAATCCATAGCTCAGTGACCATGTTTAACCAGCACTCAGCCTGTGCACTGTTTGCCTAGTGAGCAAGCAATTTCCTGTGAGGTTTCCAAACACTGTGGCCTAATGTAAAATGAAGAGTGAGCGATAGAGGGGAGCAGAAGCACACTGCTGGAGAGTCCATCTGTTCTATGTGTATCCACCCACCATGAAGGGTCCAGCTGAGCTGGGAGGCAATTACCATCAAGAAGGTGAAAGTGTGTGTGAAGTGTCCAATTTGGCAGTGTATTTCAGGGAGAACAGCAGCTGATGGCATTGAATCATCACAGACAGCTTAGCTGCAAGTGTTAAAGCAGAGAGAGCATTCCAGGTGCCAACGCTCTACTGTCCCATCAGGGCTAAAAGACAAAAGTGGAACGTTTCAACTCTCTGAATCCCTCGAATACATTTTTAAACATCATGTGCAACATGTGCTAATACAGTAAAACACAAATGTTTCCTTAATAAATAGGCTGCAGATACTTACACTCCAAAGTGATTTATTAATTTTTATTTTTATCCTTGCTTTTTTTGCCTTAGGGAAAGCCGGGATACTGAAGCGCACTACCACAGGCAGGACTTCCCTCAGCGGACAGAGTTCTCTGTGGGGAAGAACAAGGTAAAGTGGGAGCCACTGGTGGACCCACGCAAGGTGCTGATGCCACCATTACACATCAAGTTGGGGTTCACGAAACAATTTGTCAGGGCTCTAGTTAAGGAGTCGAGAGCTTTCTATTACCTCCAAGATCTTTTCCCTAAGTTGTCTGAAGCAAAGATCAAAGCTGGTGTCTTGGATCACAGATCAAGAAGATCATTTCTCAAGAAGCTGAATAGGAAGGAGAGAGCGGCTTGGAATAGTTTCGTCACAGTGGTTCACGGCTTCCAAAGCAATCATAAAGATGAAAACTATGCACAACTGGTTCAGACTCTGATAAAGAACTATGCTGCAATTGCCTGCAGGATGTCAGTTATCCTTGATGTTCACCTTGTTAAGTTCAAATAGAACATTGGAACTTATTCAGAGGAGCAAGGCGAGCGCTTTCACCAGGGCATTATGAACTTTAAATGCTGTTTCACAGTCTATAGTAATGGCCATAAGTTTTGAGAATGACGCTCATTTTGGTTTTATAAAGTTTGCTGAATCATGTTTTATGGTGGCAATTTGTATTAACCCTAGATTGTGAAGAGTGTTCAGATGAATTGCAATTAATTTTTTTTATGGAAATGACCAAAAATCACAAAAAATGCTGCATTCTAGCCATTGCATTTCAGCCATACAAAATGGCCTTCTAGCATAAGTTCAGTGATGATCTCGTTTTACAGGCAATGACATTGCTGCTTGTTAGATAACTCCCAATGAACCATTTATCAAAAAATCATGAACTTCAAAGAAAGTGTTTCAATTGCAGTGAAGAAGGTTTCAGGACATCCAAAAATTCAAACGAGTTAAGACTGTCTCATCAAGAGGATGCTGCTAAAGGACGCTAGCAGTGCAGAGCTTGCTCTGGAATGGTAGAGAGCAGGTGTGAGTACATCTGAAAGCAGAGTGGGACAAGGGCTTTTGGATGATGACTTTGTATGAAGCAGTTCAGCAAAGACGATACTTCGCTCCAAGACAAACACCAAGGACAGACTAAATTCTCCAGGGCATACGAGGATTGGACTGCAAAAGACTGGGATAAAGTTATTTTCACTAAAAAGGCCCCTTCAAACTGTTTGGCACATCTGGAAAAATGACTGTCTGGAGAAGAAAAGGTGAGCGCTGCCATGAGTCCTGTGTCATGCCAAGAGTGAAGCATCCTGAGACTTCATGTGTTGGATTGCTTCTCATCCAGGGAGTGAATTTGCTCAAAAATTGGCCTAAAACACTGCCAGGAATAAAGAATGGTATCAAAAAATCAGACCACTGATTAGGCAAGAAAGGATTGTTATCATTCAAGATTTTGCCCAGAAGCTGATATCCAGCATGCCGAGGCAAAATGAAAAAGTCTTAAAGAAGAAAAGACAACAATGCAAATATTAAGTATTTGCTTAAACATTTTATTTGCTAAAACACATGGAATGCTCATAATTGTACTTAATTATACCATATAAACATCTGACAAATGTAAAAACAGAGGTAGCAAACTTTGTGAAATCCAAAATTTGTGCCATTCACAAAACTTTTGACCACGGCTGTATACTCTACACGCTTAAATTCATCTCCTTAACTCAGATGCAGGGTTGCGTCAGCGTTAACTCCACTCATTACTCTTGAATGAGCTGATTTAACAGCAAGACTCAATTTAGCTGTTTTAGCTTATTAAAGATCTAGCAGCAAGGGACCAATTACAAATTTATCCCAGGTCTATCATTAAACAGAGGGTTTCTTAATACCTGGCCATCATCTCACAATACACTCTGCTGTTACTATTTTTGGCATTGTGTACTGAAGGGAAAAGAACCCTTTATTTGCAGGTTGTCACGGTGCAGAATAAAACAACACTAACTATAGTATGAATTCCACAGGTGCAGGTCATGACCAGGGCTCACTTCCAGGGCAGCGATGAACAGTTTATAGGATCTGAGGCCTGAGCTGTACCAGTAGAAGTTTATTTTTTAGATGTGTATATTAATCAGGATCTCGCATCATGGACTTATGTTGATTGAGATTGAACTGTGCATCTACATACCAGATCCTTTAATAAATCTGGTAATCTGGTCAAATTATTGCTCACTTGCTCATGAAGCAAGCACAGTGGCAGCACTTAAGTCTGGTATTAGAAAATAGAATATCACATGCCTTCATTTTAAATGGTCTTGGGTTTCCAGTACATGATCCACACACATAAAGATGGAATTTATACATTTAGTTACAGCAAACTGGTACAGTCTGGTAATAACTGGTAATATTTACCTAATCCAGCAAATATGTCAGTGTCATTGCTGAAAGAGAACTTACAGGCAGCCGCTCTTGTCAGCTGATTATGTTCATGGGGTAATGTTGATGGTTGGTTGGTTTCCTCATACATGAAGCAATCTAATACAGTGTTGTAGGTACATTTTAATTCTCATCATGATTTTACAGGTTTCAAACAGCAACCAGTCATGATCCAAGCCGCTTCTGAAATAGAATGTACTGATTGCTTCCGATGGTCTGCAGCTGCGCTTAGAGAATGAGCTGCCACGATCCACTGGAGGGTCTGAGAGGAAGTGTGTCTTGAGCAGGACCTAATCACTACCACCAGGTACTGCCAAAGTTACCACCAGAAATAACAAAACACAAAGCAAAGCACAACACTAGCACACAGCAAAACAATGGGTGAGAGAAGACCTTTACAAGGCACCCTTAAAAGACATTAACTTAAAAATTAAACTGAGATATGTCTCACATTTCATCTGATAAGCTCATACATACATTTTCTATTTATTTACTTACAAGACATTCTAGTCCTGATTAGGCATGTTGTATTCTTACATATTGCTTTTGATGACCAGCTACCCTCTTATTTTTACAGTGTTACTACACTTCAGTCTTGACATTTACTGAAAGACTACACATGAATCCATTATTTCTGCTTTGATCATCAGACACTTCGTTACTTTCTGTGTACATGCTTGACAGCCGTATAATCCCTTATCGGTGCTCTGCACACTCCCTCAATTTACCACACACAGAGGGGTCATTCTACGTATTTTGTAATGACATACTTCAAACTATATTTTTATGTTTTAACCTATGTGTATCATATAGAGTTTTAGTTTAAAAAGCTATTACTATTCCTCCTGTAAGGTAATCACTTTGCTGAGTCTCTGTTACTCTGCAGCTTTCCTTAGCCATTGTCAAGGAGGGTGAGACCTCTTTAGTCTAACATGCTGGATTTATTTTAATTATTATGTGGTTCTTATGGACATGTGTTTTTAAGTGCTTATTTATCATGTTCCTTATTTATTCAATCTGAGTTCATGTTTGCTTTCTTTACACTTTTTAATGTTATTGTTGTTTTTCTATGGGGTTTGTTTTTGCATTTTATTATATTGTTGCATTTTACACTGAACTTCTGTTGTCTTTTATGCACTTAACGTTATATTTTCTCTATTTATGTATATTATATTTATTTATTTATCTGCTGGAAATACTTCAGAAAGCACAATCTATTGCATGACTTAATACAGTAATAGCCTTATTAAATATATTCTGTTATATTAATGAAAACATTTGTTGACATTTTCCAAAAAGAAAATGAGCTTTTGGGTGTTTGGAAACGAGGTTACACATGGATGTACCATTTAATTTAAATTTGTTTATTAATATTGTTTATTACTGTTTCGGGATAGAAGGGAGGACTCAAGAATGCAGGAATGGGGATCCAGCGAGGTTCTAATAATAACGGGGATAACCAAAAAGTAATATATGCAGCTGTGATGTGTCCAAAATGGGTATGGCAGTCACAGCTGACATGTGCGCGATTTGGTGTTGATACGTGCCAAAGTGCCAGAGGGCAGATATGCAGTGAGCACAATAAAGCTGATTTGGGACGCTTCCCAAATTGCGTGGTGCGGAGGAGCTCCGGAACTACAGGGAGCGAACCTAGTGTGAGTGCGCTGAGAGCACTGAAGAAGCCATTCGGGGTGCATCCCAAACAGAGCAGACAACCAAACGGAGTGACGCTAAGCGGTGTGGAGGAGTGAGGCAAAACCTCAGGAAATCCTGGTATTCCCTGACCGGCTATGTTACCTCCTTACTCATCTGCCGGCAATAAAAGCTCCACGATGTCCGACTAAGCGTTGAGATGTGTTGCGTCGCGAACGACAGAAAAAATGCATTACATATGATGGCGAGACCCTGAACAATGCTAAGACCTGCACTTAAGTAATGGAAACTCCAAGTGTTCGTCATCACATCGTCAATCAAACACGGGATATTGCTCTGTAACTGCACTCAGCGTAAGGACGACGACTCGCACCGAAGCACAAGGTCCCCCCCCAAGGATCACTCCTGAGAGCCCAAGAGCAGAGGCTCGCTCGTGCTGGAACTCCCATATCAGGGCTCCAGAATGTTACGGGCAGGAACCCATTACCGCTCCTCTGGGCCATATCCCGCCCACTCGACCAGGTACTGAGTGCTTCCCTGGAGCCATCTGCTAGATAGCAGTGTAGGGACGGGTGGTGGTGGAGCCCTTGGAATGGGGCGACCCAGTGGCAGTGGCGCTGTCGATGGACGGATTATAAGCCTGCAGCCAAGGGTGACCCATGACCACCTGCATGTGTGGGGAGTGGGTAACCTGGAACAACAGCCGTTCCTTATGCCGCCCCAATCTGAGGGTCAGAGGACAGGACCGGTGGGTAACAGGGCCCCCTAGGAGCTGCCGGCCATCGACCCCACAAACCGACATGGGGGTCAGAAGTCGCTCCAGTGGTAACCCGAGGCGTTGGGCCAAGGAAGTTGGCAGTTGACCCAGAGTCCACACCGACTTGTACGGTGACGGACTCTATTTTCAACAACAGGTATGCCTTCAGAAAGGGGTCGTGATTGGGGACCAGATTGGTACGTGTCACCGAGACCTTGTCCCAGTGACACACCCTTAATTCGAGCAAGGTGCTCTTCTTGGGGGTCCTGATGGGGCCCGTGCCGCCTAGCTGAATGGGCTCGGGCAACGGAGCCCATTTTTCCCATTCTCAATTGGCATTAAATTGTGCTAATTTAGAAAAAGGAGAACTAAAACGAAAAATAGTTTTGGAAAATACGAATAGTCGACTATTAAAAACGGCTAGTCATCGACCCCTAACTACATAATCAATTAAATTGGCTGTTGAGCGTTCACAGTATTTGGAGAAGAATTATGTTACCAGATTTTCAAAGACCAGTCTCAATGCATTAATACTTAAATATACACTGCTTCATTTTGAAATAGCCCCTAATTTTTGTGAGCAGTATATTTCAGTTTGGGTGAACTGCCTACATGTGTAGGACATATGGATGCACTGAGTCAAACATTTTATGTCTGAAAAAGGTAGTCTGTTTTATGTACACACCAGACATCAGATATTTCAGAAGCATTTATAATTGATACAGAAGAACCAGCACAGGATATGAATATAAAAATCCCAAGAAATAATGCAACTCTATACCTAGTCCAGTATGCGTGTATAGGATGTATGGTACTGTGCAGAAGCTTAGGCCACCACAAGGTTAGAAATAACTATATTAGTAGCAATAGTAGTATAATAAAAACATATAATTATTAATATTTCACTTAATTAAAATGCAACCACAAAATCTCAAATCTTAAAACTCTTAAGCTCTTTGATAGTGGTTTGATAGTGGATGTAGTCACCCCTGGACTGCCTTTACCTTATTGTTGTCCATGGTGACCCTGGAAGATGAGATACACCAGGAATCAGATTGACTGGACGTGGAATTCATATTTAACTGCCTTTATGAATAGATAGTGCTCCAGGAGATGCCACAAGACCTGATGGACTTCAGAAATGTAAGTTTCATCTGAGGTTGAATATATTAGAGTGATTGTATACAATAATGAAGGAATCATGCTTTTCCCAGAGAATGTCACTGACAAATGACTGAGAGACTTATGGAGCATTAGTTATTCCAACGGGCATAACTAAATACTCATGGCAGACAAAGCCATCTTCCATTTTGAATCCTCACCAGGTTGTGGGTGCTACAGATATTGCGTGCTGTAAAGAACTGGGCTCATTGGACTGACCTAGAGAAGCTAGGAACCCAATTAGTGATTATGGGTATCAGTGAGTGATGGAGTTAAGATAATTAATACAGGACCGTGTGCTCCTGTCCCTCTTCTAGATGAAGAAAAATCCTGCTAGAGGGCAGATGAAGTCACATCTCTTCCGCAATTTACTCCCACATGGCCTGGGTTTTGATTGGGTAGAGTGTTTAAATGGGCTAACTAGAAAGTGTGGTACCCTCCCAGACCTTAAGTGTGCAGACATAAAATACCTCAAGATTGGCATAGTAGGATGACACTGGGCAGGAGGAAGAGGCAGCTTATAAAAAGGCAAGTAATATAATAAGTGAAGCAGTAGATAGATCATAAACAATGAATTGGCTGTAAAGGAATGGCTGTGTTGTGTTTATGGAACAAAGGCAGGCCTATTTTGATTTGGACATTTGGACAAGTAAACACCTCTCTGAGGTTAGGGCACAGACAAAGATGCACAAAGGCAGGGCTTGGTACCCACTGGGTATCTGTCACCTGGTTCTATGGATAGATGCCGCTTTCAGGCCAGAACAGTTTCCCTGTGTTCCCCTAAGTCAAGCAGAGCTTGAATGTGGACAATAACATCAGCAGTATGCAGTAGTGCAAAGTGAATGATAGCTTAGAAAGAGTAAAGAAGAACAGACTCACCTGGAATCGGAGCAGGCTAGCTGGGGGAAAGTTTCTTGTGTGAGGGTCTCAGGAGGAGGCGAGTCAAATACAGAGATTGTAGCAGGGGTTTTGAAATGATGGCTGGGCAGGCATGGTTGGTGTGTGGGGAAGGATGCTGGTACAACAGGATCATAAGGTTTTTGAGACAGTTGAGAGTGCATTCAATGTTTTGGAATGTCAGATCTTCTCTCCATGCCAGAACAGGAAGCTGAAGGCTGCTGTGTTAAAACCACTCTCAATGGCTAGTGTCTGTAAATCCAAGGTGTAATCTACTATGGTATGCAAACACTGAAGAAATGCAACAGAAACACCTGATGCTCTTGACAACCACAAGGGTGGGCAAAGACATAATCGTAAGTGTGGATTTCCTATCCTTTGTAGTTTTATATAGCATTAACCCAGGTGAGGTTGCAGCTGGTTAGCAGGGAGACAAGGAGTGTAAAACAGAGTCACTGCTAGTTAGCAAAAACTATAGGAGGAGCCCTTAGCCAAGTCCTGCAAAGTAAGCCAGACATTCACGTTACCACAGCCATGTTTAACTTCTGGTATGAAATCCTAAAAATCCAAAATGTTACATCTTTGACTCATCAGTTCACAGAATATTATACCCAAAGTCTTTGGGGTCATCTGTTTTTGATGATAAGCATTTGTGTATTTATAGTCAACAGCAGCCCCTTGCAACCCTCCCAGATGTAATTTTTTGCCCAGTATTTTTCTTATTGTGGAATTGTGCACAGGTCATAAACTGAGGCAAGTAGATAATGGCTCTCACTGTTGATCATTGGAGTCTCGGATACCTAGTAATGACTTTATAACAATTTCTGGACTTAAATGACTTTGTTTAACATTTGCAAATACTTTTCCACAACACTGAAGAGAGCAATAATTCAGCAACCTTTCATGTACACATCTTTAAAAATAAGTGTCACCTAGCCTAATGGACACTCTTTTCTTTATGAAACCACACAGTTATAAACTACTGAAGAACAGTGTTTCAACAACCTTGTCTAGATCCTTTAAATAAGTACATGGTAAAGTAAAACTGTGTTATATTATACATAATAGCAATCATGACATCAACAAGAAAATACAAAAAGTCTTTAAACTAATATAATGTAATATAGATATTAAATCTTATACTGCATGCCATATTGTCATTTGGTAATTTGACATACAAAGTAGTAACGTGTGGTCTGGACTGATGCCTGAAGCTGTCAGAAGGACTTCACTACACTTAACATCCATTATACTTCCAATGCATTGCTTCCCTATTTGTCTACTATTACACTCAGACTCATAAATGTAAATTGGAACTGTCACATTTGGCTGTTTTTTAATACGTGAATATATTTTATAATGCCGGTGTATTTTTTTCCCTCAAAATCATTTCAGTGAAAAAAGATGGAGAAACACAACTCAATTATGTTTCAAATCACCCAACATATGGTGGAGTAAACTCAGGTTAATCAACTAACCTGTCCGCTGTCTCATTATCTAGCCTGTCTGCTAATGGCAGTAAAGTATTACTGAGTTAACTAGTCTCATTGACGATAGAGGCCATGGGGGAAAACTGGTTGCCAAATTATGGAAAACATGCCTGTGAAAGTTTGAATGGCTCAAATACCATTCTGCAGAACATTTTTAATGTCTTAAAGTGGTTTATTGTTTATGTTTTTCTCTGAAGAGATGAAGG
>JAUZST010004314.1:0-16409 GCA_034779995.1 Parotocinclus haroldoi | reverse complement strand
TCATGGATCTGTTAAGTCCAGCTCTTAAACCTGACCAAGCTGCTCATGATCTACAACTCCAACTTTAACATTTCTCATTCATACAACATTCTCATTAAGAGCTTCAGAACTTCTCATTTAAATTATAACAGGATCCTGTACTTTTCATTCCAACACCGGAATCTCGCTCTGATTTTCTGAACATTCAGTTTTTGCCATTGGCTTTCCATCAGAAAGTCCAAAAATCAGAATTGTGTAAGATCCCAATTTATTGTATGAACAATTCATTAAAATCTGTGTACTATAGCGAATAAGACTTTCCAGTGTACTTTGTCAAAAGATTTTTTTCTGCATTAAGTTTTACGATTGGATTGTTTTAATTAAACTGTTATTAATGTTGGTTAATAATCTATCCTTTGTTATGCAGACATAATCTAAAACAAGCATAATATCCACAGAACTTATCCGTTTGTAACTTTTTATACAGAGTTACACATCTGCACTCTTTACGTATTTAACACGTCCAGAGACCAGTAATTCCATCCAGCTCGAGCAGCAAGTAATCTGAACTTCAGCCGCATCTCGTAACGACGGCGATGGAGAAATGCATTTGTCTCAATTGTTTGCAGCCTGACAGCTTCCCTCACTTTTTCCGTTCGCTCTCAGCCATTCAGGATGTGATGCAACGCTTTTGCAATCCTGATGGGTAATACATAATATTCTCCTTCCTCAGCGCGTGTCAGTCACACTCGGCTCAGAATGATGGAAGGACGCTTTTTATTACGTGCCGTTTTGGCATTGGAATGTTTTAGCAAACGGGCGAGCATCAAAGGTAAAGCGTGATTTAATCTACAGTACATGTAGCCGTGTCAAATCACACCCAAGTCATTTTGTGTTTCGATAAGGAGTCGCTTAATCCTTAGAGGCTTAACCAATTCCATTTTTCATTTGGCCTTCAAACATTTAAAACCTTGCCATCTAAGGATCTGGTATTGTTAGCGTTTTTTGATGCGTACTTTGTCGCCCCGGATACGCTGGACCACAAACAAACACGCAACAACCTTCTGAGGACTTCAAACAACATTATCTGTAATTACTGTATTTTTATGGCGTATTTTTGTCAACGGCAAACAGGATCCAGACTCACTTTGAAGACACATTTTCAAAAACAATTCGATTCGTTTTCTGAAACTCAAGTACAGAAAGAAGTAAACAAAACAAATAAAACTACGTTGGAAATGTACCTCAAGATAAGTAAAAAAAATGAAGTGATGACCATTGACGAGCCGGGACAGGGTCGACGGTGAGCCGGTGCCCAGGCAGCAACACGGGTCGAAATCCATAGAAGGGCACATGCACTCACACACTAGGGCCACTTTTAGAGACACCAATGAACCTAACACACATACGATGGACTGCTGGAGGAAACCAAAGTACCCAGAGTAAACCCACATGAAGACAGGGAGTAAATGCAAACTCCACACGAAAAGGACCCAGAACTCTCCACCTGGTTTCAAAGCCCAGGACCTTCTCGCTGTGAGGTGTCCCATCGAGCCACCATGCCATTCTTTTATTTATTCATTAAATGTATTTTAGTTAATTTATTTGGGAAAACCATCCCTTAATGTTTATACTTCCAGGAAAAATATCTTTTATGCTTTCAGGACATTAACACTGGACTTTAACCAACTTGACCCAGCCTGAAGGCAACGCCTGAACTCAAACCAGAGTTCCTGCAGTACCTGCAGTATCTGCATGATGTTTTAGTGGGGCAGCGCTGATGGATTTTAAAGACCTCACCTCTGGATCAGAGAAAGAACAGAAACTGTAATGAACACATTAGATTCATTCATTCATTATATTCTGCTTAATCCTCACGGGGTCACGGGCCAGCCGGTGCCCACCCGGCAAGCCTGGGCGCAAGGGCAGGAACAACCCTAGATGGGATGCCAATCGTAGCGCACACACACGCACTGTCACACACTAAGGGCCACTTGAGAGACGCCAATTAATCTAGCACACAGGTGTTTAGACTGTGGGAGGAAACCAGAGTACCCAGATTAAACCCACACAGACACGGGGAGGACATGCGGACTCCACACAGAAGGTCCCAGGTCGCTCCACTGAGGGATCGAACCCTGGACCTTCTTGCTCATTACACTCTTTAAAAAATATTTCATATATATATATTTTTAACTTAATGTAACCGCTCTGGTCAGATTTTGAGTTCACCGAACCTCCGATAATGAAGAACAACCTTTCATCTTGTAATCCACAGTGTAACTTTGTTCTAAACTTCTTCAGATGTTGCTCCTAGCGCTGAGGGGTTACATGCAGGATGAGGGATCGAAGAAAGCAGCTTAATTCCAGAACGCCCCTGAAGGATATCGGCTGATCAATCGTGTTGTGTTTGCAACCTACAGGTAAATATTAATTTACAGACTCCTAACCGGATTTCAGCAGGTCCTGGGTATCGACGAGAGCACGGAGGGATGAGTGATAATTTAATCACGGCTGCGGAGTGTTTGCCGTATCGATGGGTTTGCGGTTCTCACGGGGGTAAACATGCAGCTGAACAAAGCCACGATAGGCTCATCGGAATCCGTTTTCCTGTTGCTTGTTTAAGATGCGTTCTCTTTGATAGACGCGTCCTTCATGAAATGTCACAACACGCTCGCTTAAGGGAATTGATTAGCCTGGGTTAATAAACATTGCAGTCGCTGCGGTGGTTAAATATCAGCAGGTTTACATATGCAGACGTACAGCATACTGTATACAAACTGCAGATTATTTGTAATTATATTGTATTATATCCGCATTCCCTTAAGGAACAGTGCTTGAAATGTGGTAAGAATGTGAGATTGGTTCTTGGGCGAATTTCAGCTGTTAAGCATTCCGTTGTGTGAATTGCAAATTATAAACCCTCAGCAACATGCTGGTTTGTGTCACTTTTGGCCACATTGATTTGTGTCCCAATACTTTTGGCCATATGTGAGTTTGTGTCCCAATACTTTTGTCCACATTTTAGTTTGTGTCCCAATACTTTTGTCCACATTTTAGTTTGTGTCTTAATACTTTTGGCCACATGTAAGTATGTGTCCCAATACTTTCGGTCCCATATAACCACACTGGCCACATTTGGTCGCACATTTGTAGAAGAACTGGAGATCCTCTGGACATTTTTTCTCCTCAAAGCCTTGGGTGCATAGTTCATAAACAATCTTGCTTAACAAGGTCAGTATCTTTGCTCATCCTGTCCCACATGTGGTCTGACAGAATGGTGCCCATGTATGTGGTGCCAACGTGCACATGAATCTTTGTAGGTTTCACACCTGTTGACCTTTCTGAACACTTCCCGCCCTGAAACGCTGCCTGTCCTGGCTTTGCTTTAGCCTTTCAATGTGTCCTGTCTTCTCAGAGAACCCGCTCCCGACCTTCATGCGACCTTCAAGTAGAAAGATCTAAATGTTGATATGCGGTTTGACCTTAGAAACCATAAAGCTCAGTGGCTTTCATTATCGACGCTGGCATGAAGAGGAATCCTGGCACTGATGTGACTCATCATACTGTGTGTGTGTGTGCTGGCTCCCAAATTTGGTAGGTCATGAAGATAAACAAGGCTCCTCTAATTACAATGCGCAAGCGCAAGCTTGGCTGTCACACACACACACACAGTGAGACACGCAAACAACAGCGAGACCACACATCTGCATGGAATGAAAGTAAAATGGATGCGTGCCCGTTAGGTCCCTGGCACATAGATACTGTTGACAGAACAATTAGCACTTAAGAGGAGGAATAACCTTCCCTCAATAAATCATTTTTATTACTACAGACGTTTAGTTTCCGCCACAATTCACACATTCACACGTTTCTTTCGTTCACACCCTGGAGAACAAACGCAGGAATTCAAAATGCACGATCTCCGTTCGTAAGGGTCGAAAAAAAAGGAAGGCGCAATAACACAAACATTCCAGCTCATCAATGCATATGGATTTACGCCCCAATACTTTTGGCCACAAGTGAGGTTTGTGTCCCAGTACTTTTGGTGACATGTAATTTTTTTTGTCCCAATATTTTTGGTCACGTGGGTTTGTGTCCCATTATTTTTCTCCACATGCGGGTTTGTGTCCCAATACTTTTGGCCACATGTAAGTTTCTTTCTCTGTACTTTTGGCCACAAGTGGGTTCAGCGCTTTGTTCTGATCTTT
Source organism: Parotocinclus haroldoi (assembly GCA_034779995.1). Classification (NCBI taxonomy): domain Eukaryota; kingdom Metazoa; phylum Chordata; class Actinopteri; order Siluriformes; family Loricariidae; genus Parotocinclus; species Parotocinclus haroldoi. The sequence goes on along the minus strand of JAUZST010004314.1, from coordinate 12,219 downwards.
TCCATCCTTAAACAATAAGTCGATAAATTGATGGAATGTTATGGATGGAATTGATGGAATCTTGAGCCCTTAGTGGGACAGTCCTTGCAGGCACATCGTCCCATGCCAACTGATGGATGGTGAGAGTTACTGCCCTCTGGTGGGGTCTGGACCTGGTGGAATTGTTTTTTTGTTGGAAACAAACATAGTGAAAGAGCATCTTAGTGTGTGAGGTTGAAACTGGTGCTGGAACAAAAGCTCAGAAAGAAAAGAGAATATGCAGTTAGTTATTGTTTGGGAGCATACAGTGTATTATGAATCACTGGTGCCATGTGCAGCAGGGAACTCCGGCAGCACTAACTAAATCAGCTTAGCTAGAAAGAGTCTAAGTTCAAGTTCAAACCAAGAGGAACGACTGATGTATTCTGTTTTAATGGACTATTTATATTTAATTACAATAGAAATATAGTTTAATTTGTAATTAACGTTACCTAAGGCTGGTCTTAACAACCATTTCCCCCCAACGAGAACGAGACGAGACGGAGTCCAGACTTAAGTATCACTACTTTGACTCTTATGCTGAATTTTCGCTCACAAACAGACAGAAGATCTTTGCTTCTTTTCCAGGCTTCATGTCAGAGTTCACACAGCGAGCGTGTGACAGGTGTGTTAGTGTTTCTCTCACTCTCTCTGTCTTTATGCTTGATCTACTTGACCACACATTTCAGGTCTGAAGCTCTCCCCTTTTAAGAATATAGATTTCTTTCGCTTTTGTCTTTCTTTTGTCTGCTCTAAAACAGACAGTGAAGATGTCTAGCCATGACTTATTCCTGAACAGAAGAATATTCAGTGATATCGGTCCTCCCTGCTGTTTCTGCACTGCAACTGAGAAAATGGTGGCGTTTCTAAGGTTTTTATGTTTGTCTTTATGTTTGTCATCTCGTACAACAATGGAACAGTAACAGTTGCAATTAGTACAATAAAACTTAGAAAGAAAGAAAGGAGACTTTGAACTCCCTCAAACCCAAAATGTGAAAGTATCCTGCTACAAGAGTGACTGGCATCAGAGTGTACCAGAGTGTTGTATCTGATCCTCAACAGTATTTAAGTGTGGGATCAAACTGGCATCCAACTATTGTTATTTTTATTGTTATACAAGACCTTTTGCTTCAAGCATATAGAAATACCATGATCGGTCACATCCACATCCGTCACATATCCAAATGCTTTCCCTTTAAGCTATGTGTAACCCAATACATTTGGCCACATGTCAGTTTGTGTCCCAATACTTTTGGCCACATGTGGCTTTGTGTCCCAATACCTTTGGCCACATGTCAGTTTGTGTCCTAATACTTTTGGCCACATGTGACTTTGTGTCCCAATACTTTTGGCCACATGTCAGTTTGTGTCTTAATACTTTTGACCACGTCAGTTTGTGTCCTAATACTTTTGGCCACATGTGACTTTGTGTCCCAATACTTTTGACCACATGTCAGTTTGTGTCCTAATACTTTTGGCCACATGTGACTTTGTGTCCCAATACTTTTGGCCGCATGTCAGTTCCCAATCAGATTGTACTGCTTGCATTAACGGTCGTATCTGATCCTCGACAATATTTAGGTATGTGATTGATCAAACTGGCATCTAAATATTGTTATTATTATGATTATTGTTCTTATTGTTATTGTTACAGCAAACCTTTCGCTTTACACAAATATAAATACCATGATCCATCACATCCAGATGAATGTTGATCTCTAAATGCCTTCCCCCCGAGCTCTACTATCTCTCGGACGTGTTTGAGGTCCGTCAGAGAGATGCCAGTCTCCTCCCTGGTCGAGTGACCACCAAAATAGACTTCACGCCTCCAAACTACATCTCAGTGAGACATAGAGAGTATTGGCCCCTCCCCCCCCAGGCCACACATGCTATGATATTGTAAAGTAAACAGAGCTCCGATAAATCCAGCGACTCTAAAGCTGTCCTTTACTGTGTATTTAATTTCACACGTATTTGCACAGTGGAATTACATTTTACTTATCTGATATAAACGAGTAAATATCAAGTCCATCTTTCGGATGGTTCAGGACACTGGACTGTGAACATGGAAAGGTTTTAATAACAACACGCCGATATATAAAGACAATGACAAGGTCAATAGCAGGGCTGCTTATAGAATAATACATTCAGGTTTGTTTGCGCTGTCTCGTTAGAAAACAGTTCGAGTTAATATTAATATGTTAAAAAAAAGAGGTCCAATCTAATACCTCTAGAGTTGTATATCCTCTAAACGACCTCAAGTTTATTTATTTATTTAGCAATGCATTTATTAATGGCTATTCATGACAGGTTACATCTATAACAGTCAGGCCTGCTCATACCAGCTCAATTTAGACTGACCAATTAACCTGACATGCCTTTGGAATGTGGAAGGGATCTTAGAAACCCAGGTAAACATGAGGAGAACATGCAAACTCCTCAGAGGGATTAAATCAGGGATCTCTGGAGCTGTAAGTTGTCTGAACTAGCCCCTTGCACCCCCAAAATACCTCAGGTGAGACAGGTGTGAAGTTTAAAATGTCGAATTTTTATGGGAATTGAAAAAATAAAATGCAAAATAAAAGCAGAAATAATCATTAATTATTATTATTATTATTATTATTATTATTATTATTATTATCATTATTAGTGATAACTAATTATATTAATTATACTATTTTAATTAATTATACTAATTATATACACTATTATATTAATACTATTACATTATTTGAAACAAGTAATAAATAGTAACAATAATAATAACAATAATCATAATTATTATTATTGTTATTATGATTATTATTAATAATCAATTTATTAATTAAGAATGAATTTACCGTGCTGCCAAATTACCCCAGTTATGAGGGAGTGAAATGTTAAATATAAATATAAAATAGTATTTAGAGCAATTGTATGAAAAGTCATAAAAATAAATGTCAAAATAAATTACTTTTCAACAAAATAATAATACGAAGAAAAGGAGGAAGAAGAAGAAGAAGAAGAAGAATGAATAAATTCATTGAATAATGAAAAACAAAATAAATATAAATAAATAAACAAATAATAAACAAATTATCAAAAGAGAAACAAGTAAAATCCTAATAAAATAAATTTAGGCACTTGTTCAATGTGGCTTGGTTACCTTTTTAGGAGTGGGCACACTTGTTCTTCAATAGCGCTCTTGTTACTGTCAGTCAGGGGTGGGCAGGGGGCACAAACAAAAAGGTGGGGATGCCCAGGACACCCCTCAACCTAGGACCACTGCTGCTACCAATCAAAAGTCAAACCAGTCTTTATTTCTATAGCGCTTTTTTGGCTGCATTGTTTCAAAGTAGGACCAACTGAGGTTGAGGTTAGGTTTCCTAATGAAGAAACCTTGGGAAGATCAGGCCTTTTCAGGTGACTTAGCTAATATGCAAGAAGTAACAAGGTAATCGAATACCACTGAAATATTACGTAGAGTATACTATTAAAAAAGCAAGCAATAACAAAGAGAAATATACAATTTCTTGGTGGGACGAGGGGGTTACACATCGTCCTGTACGGTCTAGATTTCAGGCTGCTATTTGTTTCTGGTCTCTAAAGCTTTTTCTGATCTTCCTGGTAGGTTTGCAGAGACGGAGATGTTTATCTGGCTGCCTGACGGAAGCACAACCTTGAACGTTGTGTAAAAAACGTGACTTTTTGCATCTTGGTTTGTTGGCGTGTCTCTCCGGATTTGCCCGGTGCTCTGGAGAAGACGTAGGAGCTGCAGGAGATCTTCTGCTTCCCTGTCGAGAAAGTTATGAACTGGTGGTGGAGAGTGAATTAGGAGACTCAGAGTGAATGCAATATTTATTATTCTCAGCATCGGCGCGGATGGAAACGACGCATAATGGATCGGATATCTCGGTTAAACGTGGGCTCGCTCGCAAATTCACTTCCCACTCACTTTCTAGCAATCACAGGCCCCGTTACTACAACCTAATCAGCCCAGTCATGTGGCTCTGCTGCTTCTTTTTTTCTTTGTTTCTTTTTTTGTAGCCCAAAGTCTGTTTCCATCTTCAAAGAGAAGCTGAAGCTGTTTTGAAGTGCGGCAGGTTTGCATTTGTTATACTAATCATCCCATGGGTGAACAGCGCAGATAACAAAGCCTAGAACAACACATCGTTATCTGGAATGAAAACAGGAATTAGATATCCCCAAACGTGCATCGCTTCACCCTGCTCTCATTTCTCTCCCCACGTCTTCATCTCTGAGTGAAAGTGGATGAGAGAGGAGAAACAAGTTCCTCCATCGCTGCAGGATTGATCTTTTTAAGGTGCCACCAGAAATGATGCTGGGAAATAAAATTACAACTTTGTGCCCGTGGCCCAACACTTAGTAGGCACGCCTAATTAAGAAGGGGTTCATTCTGAGCTTCGAACGATGTGATGCAATGTGAAACATCTGGAGAAGGTTTACTGAGAAGTGATCTCCGCTCCACATGAGTAAAGGATTACTTTATCAAGCCTTTATCAAGATCTACAATACGGAGTTACGTTCACAAATAAGCCAGGCTCTGTCATGGTATGGGCTCGGGTTTGGACCCTTGGTAAAGGTCATTTACACTTCTGTGATGCAGCATTAATGCAGAAAAGTACACTGAGATTTTAGAGCAACATAAACTGCCTTCAAGGCGACATCGTTTCCAGGGACGTCCATGTATTTATTAACAAGATGTAACCAGAACAAAACCACATGCTGCACATGTTGTAAAGGCATGACTGTAGAAGAAGAGGGTACCGGTACTGGACTGGACCCTTTGCAGTCCTGATCTGTCCCTAATGGAGAATTTGTAGAGAATTTTGGAAAGAAAAATAAGACAATGACAACCCCGTACTCTTCCATATCTTAAGGTGTTTTGCAGGAAGTAATCACGCTTAATCACGGTATAATCTGTGATGATTTTAGTGTAGAGAGAAGGAACGGAAATGTTACAGAGTAGTAAATCCTTTATTGTTAAAGTGTGTTTGGCAATATTTTGGACTGAAATGCAGAAATGGATGTTTATTAACAAAATCTAATAAATCTCATATTCATGCTGTCAAAGTAAATATTATATATATAATACAAGAAACATTGTATTAAAATAATTTGAGTTCATACTTATCTTCTGTAATTATTTTCCTGCCTGGATGCAGATTGCACCGCACATTTACTCTCCAGTGTCCAAAATGTTTCTCACATACGTTGGCATGCATGTATAAAGAAACATATTTTAAAAATGATAAAGCATGCAGCTGAGGCGGGCACGAGTCCAGAGGTTATTTTGAAGCCGGGTGCCAACGTGACCCTGCTTTCCGCGACGTCAGAGCCTCGGGTCCTTCTCCACACTCAAGGTCAGAATAAGTGGAGCTTTCTGCCTGGGGTGGGACCGAATCTGCTCCAGCATGAAGTAGATTTATTTATTTTTCATCTCCTGGGATGGCAGCATGTCAGAGGGGCTTTTGGATGAAGGTCCTCAGGGGGGAGTGATGGAGGAGTTTGAGTCCAGACGTTCCAGGTCTGGGGAGGTCATGCGTAGATAGGGGCGACTTCCTGTCCCCAAACCTCCCTACGAGAGCAGCGTATGCCCTTTTGGTGCCTTCCTTGGGGATTGAAGGTTTGTTATTTAACACACACTTTCACCCCGATGAGCAGTGCGCAGAGACACACCAGCATTCAGCCTTCCGGTCAGAGCTCGGTCTCGTCCAGTCTCCATCCATCCTTTCACCTGATCCGCTGCTGAATCCCGACCTCGTCCACGACAGAGATACAAATCAAATCAGCCGAGGATAAAAGTCTGAGTCTACTACCAGGCACTTAATTTAATCATTTATTAAAGACTAATAGGTTTTACTCTGTGGATTCCATTCAAGAGTCCATTATTTAAAACTGAAACGGTTCCAGGACTTTATTTTCATTCGGGTCGAATGTCATTCGCTGGTATTTTGCCATAATATTTCGAATTTCATTATTCCCTTAATTCCTATCATTTTATTATGTCCGTTGTATTTTTCCAGATGTATATTTTGCTCCTGTGAAACATAGGGATTCGTGATCACTCCGTTCAGTCATGGCAGCTTCTTGATTATTTAGCTGTTTTACATAATAATGTTATTTAGTTAATTTATGGGTGGAAACTGTAAATATTGAGTGCCAACGCCTCTCTCTATGATCTATTATGATCTAGTCATTGTTATGATATGTGTGAGTGGACCCAGGGATGTGGGAATAGGGATCGAAAGGCAGAGTAAAATGCTCTCCAAGATACACAACCAAAAGAGAAAATCCACAGCTGGGTTGTGTTGCATAATAAGAGCAATACCCACAGCTGGATAGAACGCGATTTGATCGCAGAAAGCACAGAAGTGAGCCTGAGCTCGAGTGTGCGGGGCGCGTACCAAATCAAGTCATGCAACCGACCGAAGTGAGACTAGGCTCACCAGCCGTAGAGAGGCAGAGGAGGGAAATCCTAAATTTCAGTCTGTCTCTAGATACTAGATACCTCAGGGGTTTCCCCCGTTCGCGTCCGTCGGCACTATAAGCCCCGGGACGTTACTGTCTGGCTGTTTAAATTCCGCTAGTGATTTCGTGAAGTCGTGTATGGAGCGAGAGACCGAACGTACTTTGACGACGTGGCACCGAACAACACCGGAGGTTGTACCTTTATAGCAGACCCCCCAGGTGTTTGATATCACACCGTCAATTATACACTGGATATAAACAGCTTCACCAGACGCTCTGTAACGGCTACTGGAGCGAGGCATCTTGAGGTAAGCCTCGTAACAGACATATCACAAATGCCAGCAGGAAACCGTGAGAGTTTGCACCCTCTTTTAGACCTTCTACAATCAAACTCCTTTATACCATCAGAAAGTTGGCAATAATCATGACCAGGGTCAAGACCAACCAGAACACCTTGCTAACTCTGCCTCTTTAAGCCTAAGTGTACCCTGTACGGCCATGAGAATATGGAGAATACGTACAGCATCGTTGCTTCATTGTTAATCAATATAAAGACCCAAATATCCGGTGTATATCTTCTCCACACAGCTTGCTGCACTCTCCAGATGGAGCTCTATCACGGCTTTCTTCCCTCAGGCTATCAGACAATTTAACACTGCCCTAAGCTGAATCTGTTTATCCAGCCATCCATCCAGCGGTGTCACTCCAGCACAGCAGATCTGTAAATCACCACCACCGCTACATCCCCAGCACAGAAAGGGAACAGACTTCCTGCACTGTATTAAAGCCCCATCTATGTCATGTTTCGTTCAAATCCAATCCCATTACCGGGAGCAGACGAGGCACACGCAACCCACACGTCACCAGTCACAGCACACGCACCGGCTCGACCACATTTACAACAACAGTAAAGGTGTCAGGCGGTTCAAAGGCACTGACAGCAACCTTAACAACACAGACGATTTGATCAGGAGGTCTGTTTAGGATAATATGGATCAGATTTAGAATAAATTAAAATAGTAAAAAAAAAAGGTGCACTTATTCCGAATGTCCTTTCGAGGCAACTTATTTTTCTAAAGTCTCTTACAAATATCAGTAGTTGTGGGTTGCAGGCTTTTGTTTCTAAAGTGTTTTTATTTGGGATCTCTTAAGCCTGTGTTCTGTCCATAGTGATGCAAGTTGGTTTTGTTTAACCTCTAAAGTTAAAAGGAAAACTTATTATTATTGTTATTATTTTTAACTGATCATGTGGCCACAGTCTCATATTGTACCAAGTCAGTTGTTTTATGCTTGGTTTTAAGCCAGTTTGCTTCTTTTGTACTTGATTCTGTAGACCAGGTTTCTTGTTTCTGTAGTGGGATCTGGCAACCTCATTCTTACTTGGTTGATGTGTTTAGAGCCTTTTTTTTGCAAGTTCCTCACATTTGCGTTGGTGACTTTCCTCTACTTATTTGTACCTGTCCTACTGTAGGTAGTACTGCTTTGTTACCGGTATATTCTCTCTAACTTATATCAATATAAACTGAATCACATTCTCTCGTTGAGTCTCCTCTGGTTGATTCTGTGTTGTTCTTGATACTTTCTAGCGACGCATTTTTGGGTTCGGTCAGATTAAAGTATCAGCCGTTGCAATCACTCGGTATCTAAGATGTTTGCGTTTCGTTTGCACCGAGGTTCTTTATACAAATACCCTTTATATGTACATTAGAGTATCATAAAAAGATAAGCTTACAGTATGTTTGGTTAATGTCCATTTAGGTCAACGACCTGCTTCACAGAATCTATTCCAGTCGTTTAAATGGCATCATTTAAAGATGTAGATATAAAACATTTACCTTTTTAAAAAAAAAAAAAACATTTTCCTCCTGATACCAGTCCTAACAGGGTCATAATAAGTGATTTCTGTAATATGCAAATTCGGAAACTATTGACAGCTATGTTTTTTTCACTGCTTTTAATAGTAATATTACTTTACAATTTTCATAAATAAATGACAGCTGTAAGAGTCTGGTAAAGGACCAAAATATGGTAAGAAATGTTTCAGTTTTGTTCTCTGAAGCTTTTATTCATCATGGGGCTCAAGGTTGTCAACGTGCGCTATACTTCTTCACCGCCGCCTTTGTTTTGGAGGATAAATCTTTCACGTTTGGACTTTATTGAGTTTGCTGGCATGAATTGTTTCCCTCCAAGGTCCCTCTCGCAGCTCTGCTTCCCAGAAACACAGGTGTCTACAGTCCACTACGGTCATGACTGTCATCTTGAAATGATGAAAGGACTCGCAACGGATAATTGGCAGTAAAAAAAATGGGGAAAGGAGCAACAGCGGCCTCCGCTAGCTCTCCATCCAATATCACAGAGGCTCTCACATTGCTTATAGGACTTCACACGGGAATTAATCTGCCGCCTCTTCTCAGAAGAGTTAGGCCTTTTGTAAAAGGCTTTGTTCTTTGTAAAATAAACCTGAAGAGGAAAATGAAAAAAATGTGGTCTGCTTGTGTGTTTCTCATTTTATGAGATTTGCTGCATTTTCTGCTCTAGATGTTTTATAAGCTGTTACTGAGAAATAAATAAAAATCCAGATATCGTACTGCAGTCTTTAGCATCAGCGGTGCATAAAGCTAACAAACTGCACATCACAAGAAAGCATTTACATTTACAGGTGATTTAATAATAACAACCTTCCATGGACTCGCCACCTGTGCTAGGGGTAGTAATATGGGTTTGGTGCGTTGTGGTTTGGGCAGTAACCAAAGGCGGGGACCTTGGCGTTATGGTCCTCGGCTGCTGCACGAGTGATTGTAAAATGAAGCAGGAGATTGACAGGTGGACTGAGAAGCTCGGTCATCCAGGACAGACTCGTCAAGAGGAGCCAGTTGAGGTGGTTCGAGCATCTGGTGAGGATGCCTCCTGAGCACCTCTGTAGGGACGTGTTCCAGGCAAGTCAAACTGGGAGGAGACCCTGGGTAAGACCCAGGGTATGCTTGAGGGTTTACATCTCCCAGCTGGTCTGGGAATGCCTCAGGATCCCCCCAGTAGAGCTGGTGGAGGTGGCTGGGAAGAGGGAGGTCTGGGCATCTCTGATTTTGTCTCTATTTTTTACAGGAGCTCCTGATTTATGATGGAGAAATGTTCAGATAAATCTATTCAAAGTTAAATAGATCATAAACTGATGAGATTAATATAATCTATACTGGATCATTAACACTTACTTTCACCTACAGTTAAGTTATTCTATAATTAAATGTTGAAATCTTATGGAACCTACTGAGCAACGGGGTGAAAGTGAAACGTAAAAGCAAAACACTTACTCTATTGATAACCTCTTACCTGTTTCTAAGCTACCGGCAGCCTGTGCTCTGGAGTATTCAGTTCCTGTTTTCCTTTCAGTTAGCTGTCATTACTAACCTTTTTAGGACCCATGAGGAGAAAAAAAGAATAAAAGCACAATAAGCACAGTGGAGATCTGCACTGAGAGAGAGAGAGAGAGATATTAAGAATCAGAATCACTGAATCACTCTGTACTGAATCATGAGTCATGAATTGGGTTTCGTCTGGAACAAGACACACAGGTTTAAGTGAGTGCGCAGACTACCAAGGAAGCAAATTTTGCTATTCAGAACGTGTTGAGAACCGATTCTGATTGTTAGGTTGTTAGGTGGTCAAGAACAGAGGTAGCAGCATTTTTGGATTTCCTGATTCCTCACTCAGTATCCTTGCAATGTTATATCATATATCGTTAATCTTTTAACATCTTAGCACAAGAACACATTTACATTTGGCAGACAGTCAGTGATGTATTCTACGTTTAGTTTTGTGTTATCTTTCCGTCCTCATACCCTGATGTTTTGCATCGTTGGGAGTGGAACTTCCCTGGGTCGATTAGAAGATAATGACAGTCAGGAACAGTTTTACTCTTTCACCATGATGCCTGTAATTTGGGCAGGGTGATGAGAATAAACACACAGGTAGAAAACAGACGTACATCAAGAAGCACTGATTTTCAATCCAAATTCAAAGCTCTGAAAGTCATCGCCGATCCATTTTAACGGTAAACAATGACAAGGCTCTAATAAACAATCTGCCACGGTTCAGTCCATATTAATAACCAGCTTTCATCCCCTGTCAATCTTCATCCACGAGCCCAATTATTCAGGCTTCAGTCAGCTGGAAAGAAATTGGTTTCTCTGATTTAGCCGAGAACTTGGGAAATCTAGAAGACTAAGTGATGAATGGTCTCAATCTTCGATGCTGTATCGACTCTGTTTACGTTTAGAACTCATTAGAAGTACAAGTGTTCTTTATTTACCTTTGATTGAAGCTATGGCTGTAAATTGAAATCCACGGCTAATGCACAATGCTTACAGCTTAGAGGCTGAATAAATATCTGGGGATGAATATAAGATTTGTAGCTGCTTTAATTCTCTAATACGCTGACTTTAAGAACTGATTGAGGGCACCTTTAATACTTTCATGATAAACTGTAGGTATTTTATGAGATAATCTATGATTTGTGTTTGTAATTGTCATTTTATTGAGTTCTGAGGACACACATATTATAATTATTGTTTCAATACACTATTATAGCTTAATATCCTTGATTAAATAATAAGGAACAGGATTCTATTTCTGGTAACTTAATTAAATTAGTCGGAAGAATCCTTCCATCCGATTTACACAGGAAGCTCCCATTGCACAAACCCTTAATACACAGTCGTACAAAAAAGAAGTGTAATAAAAACTTTGTACACAGCAAAGACTTTACCTGTTCTAGAGCCGTCTAGAACTAAGACCCTCTGGAAATTGTGTTAGTCCCACAAATATACATTTCTTATCTTTAACAAGGATAATCATTGCATAGTTCAGTCTAACTTACAATTAATTATAATAGTAATAAAATACTTGTTCAGTTTATCTCACTGCTTATCCTGACCGAGTTGGAAGGGAGGGTTTAGCAGAGGTGCACCCTGGATAGGGCACCAGGGGGTGGTGGGGTTGCCGTAAATACGCCATCCGACCTTCACGCTAAAAAGAGCCACCTGGGATCCAAACCCCCAGGCCCTCAGGAACTGCAGTTCCAACAGCTGGCTCAGAGCCACAGAACCACCGGAACTGCTGCTGCTGCATTTAATAAACAGGCTTTCTTTAATAAATAAATTCATCTGGTTTTTTTTAAATGTGTTATTAATTAAAAATATTTTAAAAACCACCTTATAATAATAATAATAAATACAAAAAAAATACAAACATTGTTGATTTTAAATAAATAAACACAATAATTTAAAAATATTTATTATTAAATACAAAATTGGGAAATTGCTAAATACATTTGAATAAATATTATAAACAACAAAAAAAGTACAAAACTCAGGTAATTAATTTTTTTAATGAATTAGGATAACCAATTAGCTGATTATAGAAAAGAAAAAATCTGACTTTTAAAATAATCTTTTTTAAATAAAATATTTAAAATCAATTAAAAGCCAATAGAAAATACTAAATAAATACAAATAATTGTGTTTCTGTAAATTAATTACAAATGCATAAAATAAAGATGAATATTTAGCCTTAATTAAAGGCCTCCCCTCCCGAGTACAGTTATGTTCCACGCCCTCGTCCTAATGATCGTGGAGGAGGTTTAGCAACAATTTTTGACAAAGATCTAGGTGTTAGTGCTAAATCCCATTATAAGGCTAACTCATTTGAAATACTGATTCTTAATGTGACTGATCC
>JAUZST010004313.1:0-16409 GCA_034779995.1 Parotocinclus haroldoi | reverse complement strand
GTGTGTGTGTGTGTGTGTGTGTGTGTGTGTGTGTGTGTGTGTGTGTGTGTGTGTGTGTGTGTGTGTGAGTGTGCGTGAGTGTGCGTGTGAGTGTGTGTGCGCAATTTCATTGTGTTTCGTGTTTTGACAAGGAACTGAAAAAGGTGACAAAACAGCAGTTACTAATACAACTTTGCAATAATAATAATATTTTCTAAATTTTATCCCTGCTTTTCCTGCTCAGGCTTATTGCTCAGGCAGGCTGGTGCATACAGAAGTGGCAGAAGTACAAAATATATTTCCTTAAGTATAAATTTTGCTAATCTGTTACAAAAATGCTCAAAAGAGTGTATGGCTTATATATTTTGTTCAAACAGAAGTATAATATTACATGCTACTAAATGTAATTACAGTAAAAACCCTTTTTTTAAATGCCTTTTTAATTAATTTTTTTATTTAATTTAATTGTGAGTAAATATTAATAGTGGTTTGTGCTTTTGTACACTACATGAATCATGTGCAAAAATCATACAAATGAAATTAAACCTAACATAAACAACTCCAGCAACAATCAAGTAAAATAACTGTAAGAGACAGAGTTTTCTTTTATAAATGCTGCTAAATCACTCATAACTAGACATGGTAATAGTCAGTAATGCACTTTAGTTAAACAAACTGCAACTTCACCAATTTGTTGAAGCAGCTCTTCTCTTAAACCTCTAGACAACCTCTCGTGGTTTTATAATAGTGATTAAAAACAGCATAAAGTGTATACAGTTATTGTGGGAGGCAAAACTGACTATAGTAAACACAAAAAATTGGTAGACTTTATACTTTTAGAATGGCCCGCGCGACTCCACACGTGGCACGCTTGGACATACGTGATGCGTCAGGCAGGACCACTGCTATTGCACCATATTTGGGGCGTGTACTTCGTACCAGTTGTCGTGTACCATCAAGTATAAATCTATGATTCCAATGTGCTCTTCATTAGACACCTGTCTGAAATAGATAGATAAAATAGGTAAAAAAAAATACATTCATGAAAGAGTAAACACAGAGTGCACAGATTTCTTTTGAAAGCAGTAGTAAGTCTAAGTAAAAAAGTATTGTTACGGAAAGACTCAATTAACGTACAGATTTCTAAAAATTCCACAAGCAGATGTGCTCTATAGCGGATGTCAGCCACTATGCTAACCACATATGTATTAATTTTTAATTTGTTTATTCCTATATTCTGCTCAGGGTCTTGGAGTATCTAGCCCCCTATCCCAGGGAGAACACATGATATGGGCATGCGAAAATAAGTATTCCACGTTCTCACCTACAAGGAAAACAAATACAATTTTTATTTTAGGTACGCACTCCAAAAAATCATTTTCATTACTATTCATATTATATGGTTTTAAATCTTGTGATACATGACTCCATCCATCTTCCCTTTAATATGGTGCAGTCATCCTGTCCCCTTTGCAAAAAAGCACCGCAAATGATGTTTCCACCCCCCATGCTTCACGGTTGGAAAGGTGCTCTTATCCTTCTTCTTCTTGCAAACACGGCAAGTGGAGCTTGTCCCAAAAAGCTCTGTTTTTGTCTCATCTGACCACATGGCCTTCTCCCATGCCTCCCATTGGTGAACTTTATACTGGGCCTGGACATTTGCTGGTGTGAGCAGGGGTATCTTGTCCTGCAGGATTTTAATCCATTGTGGTCTTTAAAACTGCCATCCTAGCTCTCTCAGGTCATTGACCAGGTGATTTTCGGGATCTATTTTTTAGATTCTATCTCTCAAAAGTTAAAGTGTACAGTACAAATTGCAGACGTCTCTATTCTTTGTTTTTGTTATGTTGTAATGTTTTGTGGCTATAAACATTTGAAATTAGCTGACAGAAACTGTACAAGTGTGGGTTTCGTCCCACATCTTAAATATATGCCAGTGGGTGGATTTGCTACTCCAGATTTGTGCTTGTTGTAAGTCAGCGTGAATGAGTGAGCATGTGGTGCACTGCAAATTATTGGCATCCTTTTTAGGGGTGTTCCTACATTACACCCAGTATTTCCAGGGCCCAGTGCAACCATCACCATTAATAACTAAAAAGTTAAAATACATGGGACAACAAAGCATGAAAATTATTTATAATGTATTTTAGATGACTGGTTAGTTAACCTGGTCATGATGTTGCATCTGTGCTTCCACAATCCTGGTCTGAAAGGGGGAGGAAATGGAAATGTAGGGACTGTCCAGAATGTTTTGTATGTGTTTTCACATACTCAGTAATGCATATTACTATTCATCATATTTTAAGCAAGCTGGGTAGATTGATAGAAAGGAAATATGTGAACAGATGGGTTTTATGGACTAGGGTTTATGGATGGGTTTGAGGGTGGGGTGAGTGTGTGGGTTTGAGGGGGGTTTGGTGTCGTAGGTGGGGTGAGTGGATGTATTGATGAGTGAATGGGCATGCTTATGGATGGATGGATGGATGGATGTGTTGCACACACATTGGTGTGTGGTGGCTTTAGGAATATATAGTGGATGTATTTATCCAGATTGACTTACAACTCATGCAGTCTTACAGTCCAAGCAGTTGCAGGTTAGGGTCCTTGCCCAATGACACAACAGTTTATTATAAATTAATTTATAAATATAAAAAATAAGGCATATAAAAATGAGACAGAGTTAGTTGCTTACATTGCAGGTTAGTTAGTACAGCATACGCTCCTTTGGACTCCAAACAAAGAAAGGGCTAGGTGCTTCGACCCTTATTAATGCGATTAGTAAACTTTCAAAACAGATATTGCGGTACAGTTGTAGCCCAAGAAAGGCAGATTTTAAATCTCCTTATTTTCATAATTTGATTAACACCCACCCTACAGCCTACAGGGTTTTCGCCGCAATTTTGATGGAATTAGAGGATTTTCTCTGGGTTACAGAGCCACATGGGGTTGGTTGTTCATTTTTCTCAGAGATAACACAAGAGTGAGACCAGCCAGTTCTGTTAAAGCCGCCATATGCCAGATTTAGGCTCATTCAAAATTGATTACAATGGGAAAAACGCAGACGGCAATACGGATTAAGTTAAGACTTGATGGCTGACTGCTGACAAAACCATTTATGTACATGCATCCCTAGTGACAATTTGTCTTAGGAGGATGAGGAAATTATTAAAGGACAAAGTGATACAGTCCAGCACCTTAAACACAAGGCTTAGTTTTGGGCATTACTGTTCTGGTTGCTTTTTTGTTATACTTGATGTACAATGAAATAGTATATGTGCTGGTGTTACTAATCTGGAAAGAGGTAGTTCAACAAGAAAAACTGGTTTAGCTTAACATTTTAAGTATTTTTATGGAAGAAAACTATAAGATTTAAGCAGGGGCAAGATAATAATTCCGTTCATTGTAATTAAAAATTTATTTACACGATTAAATATTTTAATTGGCACAGTAGGTAGCACCACTGCCTCACAGCAAGAAAGTCTCTGGTTCAATCCCAGGGTGGAGCGATCTGGGTCTTTTCTCTGTGGAGTCTGCATGTCCTCCACATGTTTGTGTGGGTTTACTCTGGGTATTCTGGTTTCCTCCCACAGTCCAAACCCAGTGTGGATTAAACCGTAGATAATGAATGAGTGAATGAATGAACATGGACAAATATTTTTAATGAAACAAATTTAGCTAAAATGTATCTTTAAATCCAGCCTATTACTACATCTGCACCATCATAATATGTTATTCTAGATCCAGCTCTAAGCTATGTTTTCTTAAATTCCCCATGTCCTCTATCTGAAAGAATAACCAACTACAACAAATTCTTATTTCTTCTGAATGGCTTCTTACCTCTACCTAAATCCTTCACCTATGTTTTGTTTTTATTTTTGCCATATTCTTTCCCTGGTCAGGTTTGTGGGGCCTCTGGCAACAAAACCCCAAAAGGATAAGTAAGGTAAGAACAAAAACAGTATTAATCATCGAAAGTTATGGGTTAAACTGGAAATGGAACAAACTTTGATTATACCTGATCAAGGGATTTCCCCAGAAGAAAAATAAAAACAGGGTTCCTGATAACCAAATATTCACAATTCAAGCCATTTTCCAGAATTAGGCACATTTAGACAAATTGATTTGATTGTCCTTTAATTCACAACACAAGTTATATAAAAAATGTAAAAAAAAAAAAATTGTCAGCCCACAAGTCATGTTTGTTTTGTGATAAATACTATGTAACTATTCTATATTTACGTTTTTATTGATTAACCTATTACCATTAATTCATGTACCAGGATTTATTAGTATTGATTGAATTGGTAGTAATATTATTGGCAAAGCTTTAAATAATAGAAGAGACATGCCTGTGAGGGATTATGCTTAGCTTGACTTGCTGTAATTTATACCAAGAGGGAGGGGCAGATTTTGATCTTACAAGACCAATTTTACATGATTTATGATTCGATGAGTCGATAATGAATGTATTTTTTTATATCTTATTGCTGCTACATGACTTGCCCTTGAATCTCCCTTAGAATTATGGATCTTTTTACAGGTCTGTATAACTGTGTATGAATCGATTCCAGTTCATGAAGTCCTGATTCTACCGTGTTAAAACACAGGCTACCTTTGAGCTTTTTTTGGGCATGGAATGGAGGGAGTGTTTGTTTTCAAGTGCAATTCTCAATCCCTCTGGGATGACTTCCACCATGTGATCCTCCAGGATTAGTGCTATGTAAATTCCACTTATCTTCAGTGGAATAAATTGAAAGTCCGGTTTGACTACATGACAGTAATACTGTTGCACTTTGTTTGGAGCTACGACCCCAGAGTGCAGCTTAAAATCAAGGGAGCAAGTTTACTGTGGATCAGTTTCAATGTGAATCCACATTGTAATGAGAAAATCATGCGATCTGAGAGCAATGAAGCATGGCCATCTGTAAGTAGCTAGTAGCTAGGGCCAGTATTTCAAAACTGGCAACAGTTCTTGAGCAGCAGTGTTGATAGTATAATGAGAATTGTATGATTGAGGAATATCCAGCAAAAAAGGATCCTGTGGATGTAAAGAGCTTGTCACTAAAAGGGTTCAGAGGAGGATGTCAAAAATCATTCTGATAAACTGACGGTTTGCAGTGAAAAAAGAGCTGCAGCCAAAAACAGCGCCGGTGCTCCAGCTAACGTCTGAATGCACAACTCGTCATTCCTTAGCACGGATGGGCTATAACAGCAGGCAGCTGGTTTGAGTGTCATTGCTGTTTATTCAGAACAGAAAGGCAAGGCTCCAGTAGATAGCAGAGGATCAGTGAGTAGATGAATACAGATTTGTGGTTGATAATAGGAGTCAAAAGTTTTCTTAACGTTTGGACAGTAGGGCTTACCTTAGAGGACCTACCTGTTACTACATGCCTGCCTAAGTGGTCATTTGGCTAGTTAATACAGAAAATCTAGACATTTCATGAGTTTCTTTCTCCTCACCACCGTAGCTGAGGAACAGATGACAGGTTTTGTTAGTCGTCTCAATCAGCTGTTGTTTCAGAAAAAAAGACCGCTGCTTGATGGTTGGCCAATGACAATATTTGCACATAGTTTATGTATAATTACCTGGATAAAACATATTCAAATTTGTGGTGTTTCTAGATTTTGCCAGCAATGAGCGCCTACACTTTGGGCTTAACAGTGCCTGGTTAGACTTAAGAGAGCTGGTTCACTTCAGTGATGAATACAGTGTGACCTTTCTTTGAAGTGATATCATCATGAGCAGATGACCCACCGTTGTCCTTTCTGCCACTGAGTTATTTGTAGTGGGTACAGAAAGTATTCAGACCCCTTTAAACTTTTCGCTTTGTTTCATTGCAGCCATTTGATAAAATCAAGTTCATTTTATTTCACATTAATGTACACTCAGCATCCCATCTTGACAGAAAAAAAACAGATATGGAGAATTTTTTGCAAATGTATTAAAAAAGAAAGGGTATTCAGACCCTTTGTTCAGTATTTAGTAGAAGCACCCTTTAGAGTTACAGCCATGAGTCTTCTTGGGAATGATGCAACAAGTTTTTCACACCTTGATTTGGGAACTATCTGCCGTTCTTCCTTGCAGATCCTCTCCAGTTCCATCAGGTTGGATGGTGAATGTTTTCAGATCTCTCCAGAGACGCTCAATTCTGTTTACCTAAACAGGTTTAGAACAACTGTTTACCTACAGATGGCCATGCTTCATTGCTCTCAGATTGCATGATTTTCTTTACAATGTGGATTCACATTGAAACAGGGCTCTGGCTGGGCCAGTCAAGTATGGTCACAGAGTTGTTCTAAAGCCACTCCTTTGTTATTTTAGCTGTGTAATTAGGATCGTTGTCTTGTTGAAAGGTGAACCTACGGCCCAGTCTGAGGTCCTGAGCACTCCGGAAGAGATTTTCTTCCGGGATATGTCTGTACGTCGCATTCGTCTTTCCTTCAATTGCAACAAGTCGTCCTGTCCCTGCAGCTGAAAAACACCCCCATAGCATGATGATGCCACCACCTTGTTTTACTGTTGGGATTGTATAGGGCAGGTGATTGTCAATCTTCGTCCAATCAGACCCGAGAATCTTACTTCTCGTAGTCTAGGAGTCTGTCATGTGTTTTTTCAAATGTCTTGCACTAAGGAGAGGCTTCTGTCGGGCCACTCTGCCATAAAGCCCGACTGGTGGAGGGCTGCAGTGATAATTGGCTTTGTGGAACTTTCTCCCATCTACCTACTACATTTCCGGAGCTCAGCCACAGTGATTTTTGGTTTCTACTTTACCTCTCTCACCAAGGCTCTTGTCCCATGATTACTCAGTTTGGCAGCATGGCCAGGTCTAGGAAGAGTTCTGCTCGTCCCAAACTTCTTCCATTTAAGGATTATAGAGGCCACTGTGCTCTTAGCAACCTTGAGTGCTGCAGATTTTTTTTTATATAACCTTGGCCAGATCTATGCCCTGCCACAATTCTGTCTTTGAGCTCCTTGGGCAGTTCCTTTCGACCTCATGATTCTCATTTGCATTGACATGCACTGTGAGCTGTGAGGTCTTATATAGACAGGTGTGTACTTTTCCTAATCAAGTCCAATCAGTTCAATTAAACACAACTGGCCTCCAATGAAGGATTAGAACAACTCAAGAAGGATAAGAAGAAATGGACAGCTTGTGAGTTAAATATGAGTGTGACAGCAAAGGGTCTGAATACTTATGACCATGGGATATTTCAGTTTTTCTTTTTCAATAAATTTACAAAAATATCTCTAGTCTGTTTTTTCTGTCAAGATGGGATGCTGGGTGTACATTAATACATTACATTAAGGTAAACTTTTTTGACTTTAGCAAATTGCTGCACTGAAACAAAGATATGTATAGGGGTCTTATTATGAAAGAGTTAGAACCCAAGGATGCGGGAAAGAAGGGGCCCAATGAGCACAAGAAGGCACAGATTTGGGACACTTCCCAAATTGCTTGGCACTGAGGAGCTCTGAAACGGCAGAGGGCGAGCGACAGCTCGAACGCGGAAGCGCGAGAAGACGTGGCGTCGGGCCGCATCCCAAATAGAGGGAAGTACAGTGGCTTCGTAACACCAGAGGGCAAG
The DNA here is from genome assembly GCA_034779995.1 of Parotocinclus haroldoi. Lineage (NCBI taxonomy): Eukaryota > Metazoa > Chordata > Actinopteri > Siluriformes > Loricariidae > Parotocinclus > Parotocinclus haroldoi. Next base: position 8,843 of record JAUZST010004313.1, on the reverse strand, counting down.
TGATGCAGGAGAAGGACATGCTGCGGTTTATGCGTTCGCTGTGGCGCATAAAGTGACACGAGTGTCGGAACATATGTTCTGTGATGACATGGCAACGGACAACACTAGACTTGTGCTTGAGTAGCAGGAGCCCCAGGTGTTCGTCATCACGTCATCAATTAAGCACCGAATAAAATCCGCTTCACCGATTGCTCTGTATAGGCAATCAACAAGAACCAGGTGCGTGAGGTAGGCCTCCTAACAGGTCTAAATAATTTCGGTACCCACTGTAGACTCCTCCATCGGTATCAATATGCATTCTGTTCACTTGGAAGTACTCTGCATGGGACATAATCAGGCTGCACCCAGTGAAAATGTCAGACTAGCATGGACATGAAAATAGGAACGAACATTCATCAAATTCAAATACTATAGGCTTAACATATTTATTGAGAAAAGATGGCTTTTGTGATGCGTAATTTAAGAATAGATAGGGAAAGAATGAATGAGGGCATAGAGATGATAGACAAAAGAGGAGCGCATATCCCATCTCACCCCAATTTGTCCTCTAAAGTGTAAATAAGTGTGATCTCTATTATCGTCTTCAATACTTTATTCTTGTAATCGTGCTACTACCCATCCAGTCAGCAATTAAGTGGCATCTTGCATCATAGCATGATATATTTACAAATGTATATTTGGAGTTCTGTATTTTTGGAGATTTTATGCAACGCTATATACCCCGTTAGCCAGACAAAGAGACACCATTAAAAAAAAAAAATAAGGTTGGACATGATTTTTACCTGAAGTTAATGCTTGAGTCTTGATAATAATGCTTAATGTTTGCAATCTTAATACTAAAAGTGTAACATAAATATAAGATCGCTAGGTAGAAGGACTGTCTACATATTGTTTGCTTACGTAGTGTATATAAACTCAATGATTATGAACTGATAAGGCATGCTGAATATGGATATGTACAAGCCCCATACAAAACGAGTAGCAAACCCTAATTTAACTCTTCATCCATATCAGCTAAAAGTTGTGTGTTTTCTGATGTACTGTAAACTTAACATAAGTACATCATTTATATGCATCATTTGCAGCCGTCTTTTCGGGCGCGTTATCCAGCTGACATTTGTTTATGTACTCCATTCTTTATGTGTGTGTGTACTGGGTATCATTTGATAGCAGTGCTTGATCCCTCATGCCATGTGGTCTATGCTTTGGACTGTCAACCCTATGTGCTTCGTTCCTGGTGCTAGAGTCAAGAAGTTATTGTTCTGCTCTGGTGCTTGCACTCCTCAGTTCACTCCTCTTGTCTTCTGTGACCCAATATGCCTTGTAGCCACTTAGCGATGCGATGGCAGTGTGGTCATGCAGACTTTGAGTGGCATGGTGACATTACAAGGACTTCAAGCAGTAACACTATGCTGACATCAACTTGACAGCACCTTCTGCTGGACTTCTACACTTCAATTTTTAGTTTATTACTTAGACCTACCTTGTACCTACACTCTGGACCCATTTTTTTGTCAGGTTCACTGCCATATGGGTGGACTTTATGGGATACAGCTACTGACTGAAACAATTGTGGCAACACAGTGGGAAGTACTGTGCACATTAGATTTGTTGTTTTAACAAAGGTACAATGATCATATGTAAGCATATTGTTGCCGACTGGACACAAAACAAGTTCGTCACTCCATAATACTCTTTTTTTCTGATTTTTATTCCAATCTTTGAGAGCTTTATGCATATCTTAGCCTTTTAACCCACTTTTGAACAATTGGCGTCTTGGCTTCTAACTTTCCAAAAAGACCAATTCTGGTCAAGCTTAACTTGGTATCCCAATGAAGCTGCCAGATGCAGAACAAGTGGAAGGGGAGGTCACACTAAATACTTACCACTAAAGCCTACAGAAGTTGTATTTTTTTTTTTTACAATTTCTTAGTAGTGAATACATATTTCCTGTTGGATTCTAATAAAGAGAGTAAGAAACAGTTATATATGGCCGTTATACTATTACTGTTATATCTAATCTCTTGGAAGCCTAATACTTGTGCACAGTACTGTATATGTTACTATACATATACACATTATACTCACATATCCTGTATGTATGTACTTTATGTATGTATATACTGTATATCTACGGCAACTCCTAGGTTTGATGATGATAGCAATAAAAATCCTTTTTATATCCAGTTAGTGGAACTGCAGTTAGTTGTGTTGTGTAGTTCAAAACCGTTTTACCTAATAAAACATCTTGTTTGTTTTTTTTTCGTCTAATCTAGGTTATAAATAGTCTAGTAAGTTGTAATAGTCTTGTTCCCGATTGCTGACTTACTCTTTGGCAACTGGTTACATGGTTTAGCGGTTAACCAGTCAACCAGTCAACACAAGCCAAGCAAAATGCTCCAGTACACACTCCTTTCACTGTGAGAGAAACTTGTTCCTTTGTGTGTCGCTCTAAATTACGTGTCAAAACCTATTTGCCCACCGAACATTAATCTTTTGTCTCATGGAATCAGCGAGTACACAGTCTCATTTCGAGTCCTTGTTTGCTTTAAAAGAAATTTTGCATGTAGGCTGTGCTGTTTAATAGAAGGAGTTTTGAAGGGTTTGTGATATTGCATTAAAATAATTGTTTACTTGATTCTGCCAAGATTGAATGACATAAAACCTTTGGTAAACATTTTATTGCTGCATTTCACTCAAATTGAAAGAGAAGCCAGACTTCTTGTGTAACCTAATTTGTGTTGCACTGGAATGAGTCCATCAGGTAAAGCAGTTTTGCAGGGTTTATAAACGCTTATATACTTCGCTGCCCAAATTACAGTGTTGGGGGTAATGCAGTACAAAGTAACGCGTTAAAGAAATCCGATTACTTATTCCTGTAACGCAGTAATGTAACGCATTACCGTTAAATATTTTGTAATCACGTTACAATTAGTAACTTAATAAAAACTTACATTACCTGCGTTACTCACGTTTTTTCTATTAAAGATTATTTTTAAAAAGCATAAGTCTTCTGCGTAATTTGTGCAGGTACTAACTTCCAAACACAGCTTCCTCGTCAGTTGGTCACATGACTGACTGTGACGTGCGCACAGTGTTGCCAACTTAGTAACTTCGTCGCTATATTTAGCGACTTGTCAGACCCCTATAGTGACTTTACAGATATAGTGACAAATCTATTTTTCTGGTGTTGTTGGAGACTTGTGGTGACTCGGACGTGAACGCACATATTGTTCTGCAATTACTGTCCTGAACGAGCCCCTCCCCCATCCTAAAGCACTCACTACTCTCACAGTACAGTATCTGCAATCAGGAGATCCAACCCAATAACAAACCAAGAGTCAATACAAGAATTATCATATGTAGTTCCAAACACGTTTAGGGTGTTTTTACTTCCTTTTTGTTTCTCCCACAGTGTTATTTCTCTCTTAAACGCAAATGTACCCTTGCGAATTAGGCGATGACTTCTAGCGACTTTTAGGTAAACCTATAGCGACTTTCCTTACTGAGGATTTGGTGACACTGAGCGTAAACACAGTGTAGCTACGATGGCAGAGGATGAGGCTGACTGTTTCAACAAGTGGAGATATTCTCACTATTTTGGATTTGCTGAAAGCAGAGAGAAAAACATTACTGTGAAGTGTAAGTTATGTCCAAGCCAAAAGAAAATTTTAGTGGACTATAATGTTGTGTTGTTTAAAAATGTGTACTTGTACAGAGAGCTTTAAGAATAGTTAGAAATAGAAATTCATTTTATAAATGTTTAATACCGCACCTGCTGCTAAATTTGGTTCCTTAATTAACCAAAATAAAACATAAATCCTACTGTTAATATTTTTTATACTTTCAAGATTTGCGTAAAGGTTTAATTCAAGTATAATTTAATTCACATAGATTTTAGAATGTTACTTAAAAGTAATGTAATGAGGAATGAGATGACATGTTCCAGAAAATAATGAGTAAAGTAATCCCATTACAATTTTATTTAGGTAATGAGTGATCAGTAATATATTACTGTTTTTAAGTAACTTCCCCAACACTGCCAAATTATTAAGCACCTACTTTGTTGGTCAAGCTTCTAGTACTAACACTTTATTCCAATTAATGTTGAATGAGCTACGGTCTTGTTAACAGGGTCACTTGCACAGGACCCAGTTGGTTCAACATTTATTCTTGGATAGATAATTGATTTGTTTGATCAGTTTTTAACAAAATATATAAAAAAGTGGCAGATAAACATATAGATTGCCCTGGTATGATGGACTCATGGTCCATTTAGGTCTGTACTGGGTCAATCTGAAAAGGCAACAACTTTGTCTGCTTTCAGTTTAGATATTGAGTGATTCCTGTTTGATTTTTAATGGATGTGTGTGAAACATACACAAAACAGGAAATAAGAGGTATGAGTAAGCACTTTCTAAAATTTCAATACTTTATGTGTAATTTTGCTTGAAGTGTAATTACCTTAAGCTTGGTAATTGGTGCTAAAGTAACATCTGATTCATTTTTTGAAAGGAATCAACAAAGGAAGTAATACATTGTGTTATAATCAGCTATTGACTGGTGGTATGTGAATAAAAAACAAAATTCAATTAACAGTTAACAGTAACTAATACTTGCTGTTACAAATTCTACTAAATATATCTCGCTAAATTATCTCTCACAGTATTCATCCCTTGTTGTAGTAAATAGCTAAGAAACTATTCCGTGGCTAGTTCATGACTTTTGTGTAACTAACGCCGCATGATCCTGATGCACAGCCCCTGCCTCCCGATACCACTTAATCTTGCAGCCATTTTGCCCTCCTGCAGTGTTAAATAATTTCTTTATTCCCCAGAGACTTACTTTCACATCCAAAAAAGCTGACGTCCAGTCTACAAACTATTGCAGTTAAAGCAGTGGTTTCTATTCAAAATGTCCCAATAAGTAACACCAACATGTACGGGTTACTCTAGGATTACTTAAAATGACACTGGTGTCACCCAGAGAGAGTTGGATAACCTTTTTGTGCATAATTCCTTTTAGGACTTTTTCAGGAAGTTATCATTGCCACCATTGTACTTGACTTGTTCATTAGGTTATTAGATCCAGATCTCTGTAAAGCTGCTGTTTGACAGGACCACCCAAATAAAATGAAATAAATTAAGAGCATTTTCTATTTTTTTCGACCTGTACATACATCATATTACACCCTCTGTTAGCCGTCTGTGCTAATCTCAATACACTCTTAGCACATTTTTGGTGGTACATATATTTTATACTTTTTTAGTCTGTGAAGGCACTCTATATAGGGTCATGTCAAGTAGATATTTATTGTCATATTAATCCTTAGCCAAGTACAGTGTGAGATGGTCTGGATGACAGGGAATATTAAGAATGTGCGAGCGTCTGAGACCACCATTGAGAAGAATGATCGCTTTCATTTGTATGCTAAAGCTGTTCCTCCAAGATAGGTGATGGGTTCCAGTTTCCCTGCTGGTTCAAAAGAAGGACCGAATTACGGAGCCTAAAGATAAGAACTTTCACACATGGAATTGTCTGAATACTGTCATAAACCCATTGTTATTCTTTCCAGTTCTATTTTAAAAATGGGTTAATCATTACTAAATTCCATCATATAGGCATGAAAAAATCAGCCTAAACCATTTCACACATGCATATATTATAGGGTGAAATGAAAATTGTCTCCCCATCAATAAAGTCATCAGTTGTCCTGCCTTTCTTTGGGACCTCCTTAAGCTACATCACATAACTGTGTATGTACCAGTTATGTATTTGTACGGCCAAAAGCCATTAAACACTTTACTTAATTGATTTCTGTAATGGCAAGCAGGTTTCGGTTCAGTGTTTAGAATTTGAGCTAACTAATATGTTAAAGGCTTTTATTAAGTCTCGTAAGACACACAGTGTTATGTGATGCTGAAACATTTAAGGATCAGGGACTATGCGATCCGGGTGAGCTACTCTACATAATATGTTCTACCATGACATGTATGACTATCTAATACATTGGATCTCAAAGTTTTTTGGAGACTTTGAAATCGGCTTCACTGCTTATCCGTTATATGTACATGCCCAGTGGTACAGACGTGCTTCTTCTCTTTTTTTCACTGTTATATATGTGATGTGACAGAGATATTTGCTGTGACTGTTTTCAGAAAGTAGTTCCGTTGTCAGAAGAGTTTTGACTGTTATCAAAGAAGAACCTCTTTTGTCTGCCTTGTTAGGATATTCCCTGCAAACTTTTCAGAACATTTCAGGGAAAAAATAGACCCTTAAATATGGAGTTGCGGATTCACTTTACTTACGACATTGCTGTCAACAGTATCAGTATCATTATGTTTGTTTGACTGCTTAAATGTTGACTTCGGCCTCATGTACATTGTTCTGCCATCACATTATGCAACAATCCTTAGAGATGGCAATTGTTTCAAACAGACATGAGAATAGCATACAAACTCCACACAAACAGCAGCCGGTCCTCATCCTTTGGTAGCTGAGAGGTGACAGTACTAAGCACTGTGCCATCATCTTTGTGGCACTGGATTAATTTATACTGTAGCAAGACGATGACCTAGAGCACATTGTGCGGCAACTAAGGAGTGCCACTTGTCATGTGATTTTTCAACAGTCCCTAAAGCAATCTAAGCTTTTGTTGAGGCACTTGCACAAAGAGAAAATAAATAATCCAATAATATCACAAGAGGCTCTTCTGAATTTTCACCCGAAATCATGCTGGTATAACATGGATCATCAGATTTGCACAAAGTCCTGTAGTCAATGGCAGCAGAAAAAAGTCCAGGATCCAGGCAGAGGTCCATTGAGACATTCTGTATGCAGCTGCGTGTGTGTGTTTGCGTGTGTGTGTGTGTGTGTTTGTGTTCAACTTTACTATCTGATAACGTGAGTTCAGTTTAGATTCAGTTTTGTTTTAGATATCGAAAGGCATGATTTGAATTTTGATCAAATCCCAATCAAATTTCAAATAAAGAAAAAACAAAAAACACCTTGGAAAACATTTTTTAAATCATGTATTCTATATAGGCAAAGGTTATTTTACACCCCTTCTAATTAGAGATCTGTGTTATCTCTGAAGCACATGCTATATTTGTACCAGCAAAGACCCAGAAATTCAGACTGACATTGGGTAGAGCCGGTCTGCCTCCAGTTCTGATATTGACAGGTAGCTAAAGTGATTCTGGCTTGTTTACCTGATACAGAGATCATTTGCAAATTGGTTGCAGCAGAAGAATACGTCGCTCTGTTCTTTGGCAGGTTCATAACTTCATTATGTCTGGTGACGTGAATAGAACGTATCCTAAACTGACATAAATGCTTTCACATCTGAGAAAGTTATACTGTTTGTACTAGGATAGAAAAGCATCCAACAACAGTATTTAAAAATACAGTACATTGTATTTGCAGCTCCTGTGGCTTGCTCGGTGGTAAGAGCCAGGTGCTGGGAACAGCATTTCCTAAGGTTTTTGGTTTGGCAACCCCAAAACGAACAAGCAATGTGAAGGCTCTCTGGTGCAGTTAAGGTATTAACAGTGAATCCCAGAATAAATTCCATCGATCAGGATAAGTGGGTTCAAAACAGGAACTTCCCCTTTTACTTTTTGCATTTCCTATAGCATATGCTGATGCACTGCACTGTAATGTCCCGTTTCAAACTTTTTGAGGCATTACATCAAGTGAAGCCTGTATTTTATTTTTTTTGTTTTTGGAAACTTTAAATCACTATACAGGGGTAAATGGCTAAAATAATGACACACCTACAGACATGCCATATTCATATTTTTTTCCCACCAAGGCTGCTTCCTTTCTCTGTGGTGGAGACAGTGTGGCATCTTAAAGTGTGTGCCTTTTTTCAAATACTACAATTACAGCCTAGAAAAGTGAACAAGCGCCTCAGAGCTGTCCTTTTCGAAAACTTTTGGCCTTCTCTAGAAGACGTCATGCAGAAATAAATGGCCGTGCACACAGATTCAGTACATACTCATATTTCTGGGGGAGTGTGCAAATTCTACATTTGTAAGACTAAGATCATCTATGGGCTCAGGTACTACAGACACAGTTCAACCTGAAACAAAACAACACTAACATGACTTCACTAACATGACAATCCAGTAAGAACTAAGAACGTGCTTGAAATGTAATTTCATCATGGTAAGTTCCTAGTGCATCCCCACTGTGAATTGTGTCTATGATGCTGATACTCCCTATGTGGCCTTCCAGCTGAGAGGGGCATCACACAGGGATGATTTACTGTGTCTAAGAGAGAGGAAACTGGATGGGGGTATCATCCCCTAACACCAACCCCCAACCAGCCTTATGATGAACTTGCACCATATCCAGGGAATAGGTTCAGCTCTGACCCCCTTCACTGTGCCTTACCATGATATGCAGAGATAAAGAGAGGAAAAAAAATTCATCATATTATCAATTATCCCATCTGCTTACTAGATAGCTAGAAACTGATGGGGTGAGCTGACAAATTACATTTATAATAATAATTATAATAATAATAATAATACAGGTACTTCTCATTTTACAATGGCCTAACTTATGATATCCGATCTGATATCCTATGATATTCCGATAATGCTCATATAGTAAATTCACATTCAGTAGAAACTGTACTCTGAAACTGAAATTTTAATTTAGATTCCCCCCAAAGGCAAGCAATATGATACTCACCTGCACCGAATGAGTGGAAGCTGCAAAAAGCATGTGTTTTAATCAAGTTTAAAGTAGATGACGCTATTATATATATATATATATATATATATGTGTGTGTGTGTGTGTGTGTGTGTGTGTGTGTGTGTGTGTGTGTGTGTGTG